>JAEQML010076031.1:0-13555 GCA_016904865.1 Pissodes strobi
TTCAATTTGAATATATTTGCTTCCTAATCTTCAAGTTCATCTTATATCGTCTCAATATTTCCTAAGATTGTATATGATTTCATTTACCTAATATATTGTTCACCCAGTATCCGATATGCTAAATAAACCAGAATGGACGGGATTGCTAGTATATTATTATTAACCCAAAATAACCCAAACTAACCGAACTTAGGCTCTCTTACTAAAAGCCTATTTTGAGATAATTATATGGAGAACAGAAATTCTTTCTAATACAGAATTGATATTCGCCTTAATAAGAACATATGCTGCTAAAAATTCTACTAAGTATGGCAATATCTTAACAAAATTTAATAAAACCTTAATAATCGAAAATTCCTATATCACCTTTTTGTTATCTTACAACGAAAATAAATAATAACTTCTATTTTTTTTCGTGTTGTCCATCTGACTCAAATAATCCCAGTAATACAACCCATTGAATTTTATCCGGAAAATCTAAAAATTTTCCGGAAATGTTGGCTTGAGTTATTTTCCATTTAATCCGCGACTAAGGTACAAAATTCGCCAAATGCGGCCCTTCTCTAACTTGGTAATGGATAAGAACGGATCCAGCTTTTGGCTTTATGAGCTCATGGATTGATAAAGAAAAGTCAGTGGGTCTTAGTTTTGTTTAAGCATCGGCAATAGCTAACCCTATGATACATGTATGCCTACCTAAGAGATAATGCAATTCTTTAATTTCTATAAACTATTTGTAAAATTCCCCGAACAATATTAATAAATTTGTTGAGTGAATGTTTTTACAAAAAATTGGATGGGGCCCCTTCAACACCCTAACCCATAGGGCTACCATCACGGAATTTTTAAATAAGACGGAGAGTCAAGTAATATATCATTTTAAAGGGTTTTTTATTGTCTAAATTTTTTGACCTCGCCGTTTCATAGTATATAGAACATATCTACACCCATTTTAATATTTAACTGGAAAATTATTAAATTTTATCTAATTAATTATTCGAAGGGTTTACCATTGTCTTCTAAACAATAATATGAACATTGTTCAACGTCTTGATGCACATTTTTATGTCTCTCTGGATATAGCCCTACACGCTGCTGTAATGCAAATTTGCAAATCTCGTCATATGGGCGAAGGTCAGGTGACCTTGCAGGCCATTCTGTTTGTCCTGTCCTTCCTATCTACCTCTGTGAAAACCTGTTGTTGAGCCAATCTCGAACATATCTGGCGTTGAAAGTGAAGGAGCCCTTCATTTATTATCGCGTTACAGAACTCGTCTTCTGATTTTCCAATTTTTCTGTAATAAGTTGATCAGTTGCCTAGCTTTTTAGAAGCGCTACTTGAGTCGCTGCAATCGCGGCCATCTGTCGCGGCCGCTCTGGATTAGCTTCGTTGGGGTTTGGAACCTTCGGCAACATGCACTAAAACAGAGTTTTATCCACAATACCGAAACAGAATATTTGCACTCGACGCGCGTTTGGCTAACCATGTTAGCATCATCAGGAGATGATTAAAACAGTTTTAATCATCTCCTGATGATGCTAACATTGTTAGCGAAACGCGCGTCGAGTGCAAATATTATGTTTCGGTATTGTGGATAAAACTCTGTTTTAGAATCTGGATTAGCTTATTATTCCAAGGACCATGAGTTATGATGTCATATCGGTTTACACATTTCCGTCCCCACATTTCCGTTCTATTTGCCGAGATTTACCCTCATACCGCCGCGTAAGATATTTACACATTAAAAATATTCCCTCTCAATATATTTGTTGACATGTTTCGGGAAATTTTAAAAATCTGTCTATTTTACGCAGATAACATGGTTGGTTTGTTCTAACTAAACACCCTGTATATATAGTATATTATATAGTAATATTACCCCATTTGATTAAGGTTAAAGTGCAGCAATTTTCATTTTCGTCCCGTTCATTTAATTTAATATATTTCGGAAAGGGGGAGAAAGTGGCACCCGTGCTTGCCTGAACTAGAATTTAAAATTTTATATTGCAGGAGATTTAAGGGCGCGAAATCCAATTTCGATTTGAGTATGTGTTTCTCAATAACGCAACCTTGTTTAATATTTTAGAACTTGAGTAGCTTCGTAGCTAATTAATTTTATATAAAGCCTGCCTTTCATAAGCGTCGTGGATTCCTACTCTTGTGCGTTTTATATCTATTCCTTGCGGTAACTAGACCTTGTTGATTGAAATCTCAGACGATTTGATTTGCTTTCTTTTGTGTATCTTAGCGGTAGGAAGCTCTCTTGCTTTTTATTTCTTCCATCAGTTTGCTTGGATATGGAATATTTATCTTGCTAGATTGAACGGGGTTGTTTAGGGCTTAAAAAATTTAAAAGATGATGAAGTTGACACGATGAAGTTAAATGAATATCTAACCCTATCTTATCTTATGATTGCTACTTTATGGTAGAAGCTATCTGTGGACATATATCCTCATAAAATGCCATATTATTTCGGCTCCCAATCATTTTTCTTATTGCATCACTCCTTAAAATTAATTTTACTTCATGTCTAATATTTCGGAATCATTATTTTAGTTAATATGCCTTGATATGAAATTTTTCCCTGCATCTGCCCTCTGTCTGTGTAAGTCGCGTTATATTTATACTACGTAGTACCCACCTAGGGATGGGTGTTCTGAATCATGATGCTATCGATCTTCACATATTGTCGGGAATGTGTTGCTTCTGTAGAATGTGTGGTGCACAGCTTGTAGCCGGATGTGCCAGTTTAAATTTCGAAAAGAACACTTGGTTACTTTTTTTTTTTAAATACGTTGTGACTGTTTTCTACCCGATCTTATTTTTGAGCATGTACCTGGATATTACCTTCCGTGTTTTATTAATTTGATGTCTGGACTCATTACTCATAACTGGGATTTTCAATGTATTTGTCGCAAGTGCAATATTGGAATTTTGAGAATATCACGTGGACGTTGGTTAATTTCCTCATAATTTTATTTGCAGAAGTTCTGTCTCATCCACCTTCTGAGGCTTTTCTCTTTTACCTATAAATGGTCCTTGCCTCAGGTTTTAGGCAAAGAAAGACCTTGAATATGTCCCGACTATCCAGATCCCGGGTCAACTTCGGGTCACCGACGAGACGCACAGCTCTTTTCTGAATGAAGTCCAGCAGCTTTAGGGTGTTCCTAGGTGCGGCACCCCAGATGTGTGAGCAATACTCTAAGCACAATCTTATGTGCACTTTGTAGAGCAAGAGTAGCTGCTGCGGTGTATATAGTTTTTTTGTTGTGAAATAGCGCACCAAGCTTCTAGGAGGCTGATTTTGCGTTGATAGTAACGTCCGAGAATAACAACCGCAGAGAAGCGACAAAACCCGTCGGCACCTTTGAAGTTGGAGAACCAAGTTCAATTTGTCATATGTGACAGATGGCCGGTTTAATACACTGAGATAAAAGTAATGAAGGGAAAAGAAATGCTATACACTGATAAAGCATGTGATTTATTACATGTTTATTATTTACTTTATTAGAAATATATTATGAATAGTAGTTATCTTTTAGGATTTAACGGTTTAACTCAGAGTTTACTGACTTGTCGCGTTCTAACCTTTTTGAAGTGAATACTTCTTTGGTTTCATTAGAGTGATTTATCAAGGTCGCATCACGAGATGGTTTATGTTTTCGTCTCGCGTTACGAAATTTTCGTATCGTCGATGGACGACTACCCAAACTAACCTAAATCTAAATCTATTAAAATTGTTTATAGCGAACCGAATCCGGCTCAAATAAGTAAAATAAGTTGAGACTAAGTGAAACTAACCCAAGGTTGATTCGACGACTAACCCAAACTAACCAAATCTCTTAAAATTGATTATAACGTATCGAAACCGGTTCAAATGATTAAAATAAGTTGAGACTAATTGAAACTAACCCAAAGTTGATTCGACGACTAACCCAAACTACCCCACTCTATTAAAATTGATTATTACGCATCGGAACCGGTCCGGATGTAAAAAGTCAATCAGTTACACGTACTATTAACATATGTCAAAAGAAATAAATAATGATGTATACGAATATTTCATGATGGATATATCGTTATAATGTCATTGTAATACGTCAAAATGTATGTTAAAATATGTATTATTAAAAGAGGACTATGTACGATTCTGTCAATCAAACGTTTTAAGAAAAGGTCAAATAATGTGACAGATGAATATATTCGTCAATATTTCCCTTAATATAACATATCGAAAAATTGTTTAACAAAAGATTTGTATTTTTCGATGCTCTATCGTTTGTAAATAAAATATGACACGTGCAACTCTCGCATTTGATGTTACAGCTGTCATATTCGTTTATATTAATCTGACATATGTCAAAATACATTGTTAACATTTTGACATATTTAAGTATTATATCTTGACATATATTTTTAATCATTAAAGAATGCAATGCAATAGGGTCCCAAACTAAAACAAGTAAAGAAGGTGGATGTTCACCATATTGATATGTTCCACTTAAAAATACCATACCTTCGTTGGGCTCCAACATTCACTAAGTCTTTGACGTAACGGATGCAGATATGCGCCTGCGCCGCTCTCTCATAACATTTTTGAAAAAGGTTCGAGTACTGCTAAATTAAAAATCGGTAATTGATAGAGTAATAAAAGCTATACAAAAATTGTCGTATGTTTCTGTTTAGTTAATAATTAAGTGAGAAAAAATTAATGAAATACAATAGGAAACCGAAAAAGTTGGATTCATTTACGATTTATTCGAAATGACTTTGTTATTAAAGGTACGCGTCCACTAATCGTCATCGGACGGACGGTACGGATCGGACGAATCGGATTTTTTTTGTGTCCTGCGTCTACTACCACGGATTATTGGAGTCGGTATCAGTATTTCTCCCGCAGTTAGCTAAGTGCTGTTGAAGAAGCAAAAGCATTATTTCGTTACTGAATGATGATTTTATAATTATTGACGTGTTGTAAGAAGAAGAAGAAAACGAAACTTCAAATATTGTCCCTGAGAAGAATGTCTGAATATTCTGGATACCCCACATTGTAAACTTCTTATACTCGTGCACAATCGTGATAAGTCTTGCTACATCCATAATTACGTTCAAACAATGTGGAGGAAAGTCACAAACTAACTAACAAAAATCCTTGCTATCTTCTCCAATAAACCAAAACCGAGTTTTATCCATAATACCGAAACAGAATATTTGCACTCGATGCGCGTTTCGCTAACCATGTTAGCTGATTAAAACTGTTTTAATCATCTCCTGATGATGCTAACATGGTTATCGAAACGCGCGTCGAGTGTAAATATTCTGTTTCGGTATTGTGGATAAAACTCTGTTTTGGTGCATGTTGCTGAAGGTTCCAAACCCCAACGTAGTTCTCCAATAAAGTTTGGAAAGGGAAATATACCGTGACACCTGCGTGTTCTTGTCAGTATTAACAGTATCAGCATCGGCAGTGTCCGCACGAAACGGATTTTGATTTCGTCTTCGGGATCCCGTCCGGAAATGCCGAAGTGCGGTCGGGTCGATGCCGATAGGTGAACGCAGTCATATTGAAACAATGTAGATAATTATAAAATCCGATTCGTAGGATGCGTACCGTCCGTCCGATGCCGATTAGTGGACGCGTACCTTAAAGGTCCTTTAAAGGTCCTATCCAAAAAAAAGTATTAAGATATATTGTAGAGAAATCCGAAACATATTTTTCTGCACAAACCAATTTATTCCGACTGTCATTATTCTATAGATAATTGAAAATATATCTGAAACATATATCGTGTTCATTTATAACATTTTTTCATTCTTTTCATGTGTCAAGTTAAAATATGGTTGTTATCATATAAAATATAGCGTAATACTATACAATAATTGTTAAGACAAAGAATTATTGGTTAATCATATTCACATTTACGCAAACAGTTAGCATAAAACAATGGGTTAATTTAAGAAAATCGTCATAATAATATATATTTAATGAATAATTTAGACCTATTATTTAAAAAAAAAATGGCATATGTCAAATGACGACATTCAAGTAGTGGTAAAAAAATAAAAACTTATGTAACATCTCTCACTGTCATATTAACCCATAATATGTAACATAAAATTATCTACATTTTTTAATGATTAATAAAATATGTCAAAATATAATACTTCAATATGTCAGATGTTAACAATGTATTTTGACATATGTCAGATTAATATAAACGTATCTGACAGCTGTAACTGTCAAATGTGACAGTTGTATGTATCATATTTTATTTCTAAACGATAGAGCATCGAAAAATAATACAAATGTTTTGTTAAACAATTTTTTCAATATCTTTTATATTAAGGGAAATATTGACGAATCTATTCGTCTGTCATATTTGACATTTTCTTAAAACGTTTGATTGACAGAATCGTACATGGTCGTATTTTAATAAGGAATGAATTTACAATATTTTAACATACATTTTGACATATTACAATGACATTACAACGATATATCCATCATGACATATTCGTATATAGATAATTATTTGTTTCTTTTGACATATGTTAATAGTACGTGTAACTGATTGACTTTTTACATCCGGACCGGTTCCGATACGTTATAATCAATTTTAATAGATTTGTTTAGTTTGGGCTAGTCGTCCAATCAACTTTCGGTTAGTTTCACTTAGTCTCAACTTATTTTAGTCATTTGCACCGGTTCCGATACGTCATAATCAATTTTAATAGATTTGGTTAGTTTAGGTTAGTCACCGATTCAACTTTCGGTTAGTTTCATTTAGTCTCAACTTATTTTAATCATTTGAACCGGGTCCGATAAGTTATAATCAATTTCAATAGATTTGGTTAGTTTGGGTTAGTCATCGAATCAACTTTCGGTTAGTTTCACCTAGTCTCAACTTATTTTAATCATTTATTGAACCGGTTTCGATACGTTATAATCAATTTTAATATCCGGGGAGGTGGGGTATAATTCCCACCCCCACTGATGACCCCTTATCACGCTCGTCATATTTTCGATCCGAGGCTCCGTTGCAGAGATCGGTAAAACATGTTTTCCCCCAAAATGCCCCCTTAAATTAGAGCCCCTCCCCCCATATGGTCAAAGGTAGCCCCCCATGACGCGCACCTACCATAAAAAATTTCGACCCCATAGCTCTTCCCATTCTACCGAAATGAATTTTTTTTATTTCTCCCTTCCCCCCCCCCCCCCGGGGGGAGGGGGGGGGGGGGGGGTGTGGTGTACGGGGTCCAGTTTTCATCCAGGATCGTCATTTTACCCCCGGCTACATGTAATAAAAATTTCAGCCCTCTAGCTATACTGGAACATGCTTAATTAAAGGGGCGTTTCACTTTGAAAAGCGTTTCAATTTGATAAGCGTTTAATTTTTCTGACTTTACCCTCGTTTAAGAAGTCACTACAATAATAAACCAAAGGAAACGCGTTCACGCAAAAATTTTTGTCGTCGGCGACTGTACTAAACAAATCTCGGACTAAACTAAACTGACAAGCACGTGGAGATGACAGTTGGCCGGTTTACCTCCCACTCCAAATTTTTGGGTGGGATTTAAGTTGTCGCTTCTCTGCGGTTGTTATTCTCGGGTAACGTGGTCATGCCAGGACATATTGCTGTTGACCGAGACACCTAGTAGTCCAATTGACGAGGATGGACACATGGTCGATCCTCCCATAATGATGACAGGACACGCCATATTGGCTTTCTTGGTAAACGTGGCTGCTCGGGTTTTTGCAGTATTAAATTGAGCCATATTCCTGTCGCCCCAAGTTCGAACTTTCTCCAGATCTTGATTAATTGTTGTAATCTGCTCCTGTCTGCGATGATAAGTCTCAGTCGGTGGTAAAGCTTTTTCTATTTTAAATTGGGAGACAAGGGTACTGTCATCTGCAAAACTGTAAAGGAGATTATTGGTTTCGGTTAGCAGGTCAGTAATATAGATGAGGAACAGAGTTGGTGAAAGTATTGCACCCTGAAGCACTCCCGCATTCATGGTGAATATGTCTGAGTTGTGCCCATCAATTGTAACGTGCACAGATCGGTTCTTGAGGAAACTGGCAAGCCAGCTGCAGAGAGACGCTGGCGGTCTGAAAGATGGTAGTTCATTGAGCAATTCGTCATGCCAAACTCCATTCGAAAGCCTTCGAAATATCTAGCGCAATCGCTCGAGATTCTCCGTAGTTCTCAATTTCCCTAGACCATAGATGAGTGACATGGGCCAATATATCTCCTGTAGATCTCTGTTTGCGGAAGCCGTTTTGGTTATCGCTAATTATTCCATTGGTCTCGGGGTACTTGATTAGGTGCTGATTGAATACACGCAAGAAAATTGGACGATAGTTTAATGGCGTGGTTTTCTTGCCTTTTTTGTTACAGGTTGCACTCGAGCGATTTTCAAAGAAGATGGGTAAATCCCCTTTCGGTAAGATAGAGAATAAAGTCTGGAAAAGTTGGGTGTCAGTTCGTTGACGCAATTCTTTACTACGATGGCAGGTGTTTCATCTAGTTCTGATGCCTTTTGCGTGTCTAGCTATTTGAGAATTTTACGGATATCACGGTGGTGAAACTTCTGCCATAGTAGTGTTGATGTTGGATATGGTGAGGAGATCCTTACCTTTAAGGTAGAGTGCGACGAAAACATTTCGGCTAGCATGTTCGCTTTTTCGTTAGCTGTTGTCGCCGTGACGCCGCTTTCGACCATCAAAGATGGGCGTTTTTTTTTCTACGTAAAGGGCCCTTCAACTGTGGAAGTTTTTTTGATTTCGTGATGAGTCCTTCTATTCCCGAGGAAGCTTTTTCTACGTGAAATCCTACCTTCTTGAACCTAAGAAGTTTCTCGTACTATCTATCCAACATGTAGTACTTCTTCTAGGCTATTGTGTTCAATTTGTAAGTTTTCTTCTGTGAGTTCTCTGGAAAACTGGTCACAAGTTCCCATATCTGATCAGCTGACTAAACCGCGGCAAATATTGTATTTATTATATATTTTTTTATTACGCATGCATCATACACAACGATTATCGCACGCTGCAGCGTGCTTAAAATGATATTTATGATGGGCCTACTTTTTTAAAGGGTGCTATAGAAACATTTGATCATGTCAAATGTGACAGATTAATATATTCGTCAATATATCCCTTAAGTTTAATATTTAAAACATTTTTGAGATTATGAAGCATTCGTAATAAAAAAATAGCGTATGATATACGTGTATAAGATGCCTTTAAAGCCCTTGCGACTTACAAAACACTCCGCTGTGCGTCGTGTTTTGAAATATGTCGCGTGTGCTTTAAAGGCCCTTTTATACACTTATATCATAATATACTATTATTGCTAGTTGTTTTGTATTAAATTTGGGCGATTTAAACTTGTTTTTTAGTTAATTTTCTTTAGTTAATACATTAACACTAGTGTATTTAATTTCACGTTAACTCAAGGCAATTCTAAACATCTGTTGCAATCTAATTTAACGACTTTGATAACATTTAGGTATACTTGCTTAAATTTCGCGGATCTGTTTTCTTATGTTAATATGTAATATTGTGGTTTCAATATGTTAGTACTGCAATCATAATATTATCCCTTAATATAACTTCCTAGTGATCTCCAGAAGTTCGATCAGTACATTATCATGTCTAGGATAATTTAGGAACTAATTCCTTATCGGTTAATTTCGCTTACTTCGCGTCAGGTTTTCTGTCAGAAAATGTATTATTTATATTTTATTTTGTTGCGAAGCCTAATCCAAATCACAACTTGGGGATTTTGCAGGCTACACGTTGACGGCGTGTTCTATATAAATATCCTCCCTATCCCCAGCATTTGATCAAGAACCAGTTTCTTCTAATCTGAAGTGGAAATAATTACATTATATTAGAAAATTAAGAGCGTATGTATGTATGTTTGTCGCCTTTGACACCCAATATTATACTTACCTAAATAGACCAGTAACCAGTAATTATACGATATGAAATTATTATTGTCATCTTGTCAAAGTATATGCAAAACTTGACAATTTTGCGATAGCTTTTTACTGTTATTTACATTTACTAACCATTTTCATTTTTAGATTTGTTCGTTGTTGACGTCGGGGACAGATTTGTTCCTCGAAACGTCGACCGTTTTCCAGTTTCCTTTAGGTTTTCCAGCTTCGTTGGGGTCACTAAACTAGCACTTGTGCTAATTACACCCTGGAGCCAGAACCGAAGAGGCTCTACTTTATACAAAATTTAAACTACTACATTTAAACTACATACGTTATGAAATTATTATTGTCATCTTGTCTAAGTCTATTCAAAACTTGACAATTTTGCGATAGCTTTTTGCTGTTAATTACATTTACTAACCATTTTAATTTTTAGATTTGTTCGTTCTTGACATCGGGGACAGATTTGTTCCTCGAAACGTCGACCGTTTTCCAGTTGTCTTTAGGTGTTTTAGCTTCGTTAGGGTGACTAAACTAGCACTTGTGCTGTTTACACCCTGGAGCCAGAGCCGAAGAGGCTCTACTTTATACAAAATTGAAACTACTGGTGGAGCCAAAGGCAAGAAACTGTAAAATAAACATGAATCCTCCACAACAATATAGAAAATATCTACATCAAAGACTTTTTTGTTTGTAAAAAGTTTTATTTCATCATTTTGGATATGCTTTGGATTAGTTTTGGTCAGTTTTGGTTGGTTGCGCCCCTGTAGCCAACGTAGCGAGCAAAGGGCCACGCGTGAAGTGAAATATTATAATACTTCTGACACAATCGCGTCGGTAACACTTTTAGACCGGCGTGACCTAGCCGCTAGTTCTAGTGTTCTCACGGTCACCCCCACCGTTATCTTGCCAGCTGACACCTCATACGCAACTACATGATACTCCTATCAATCGATTGTTGATATAACGAAAATTCTTTAAATCGTTGCATAAATGTACGCGGGCCGTAGGACTAACAGTCCTTTCACATCTTCTGCTGAACCAGGGCTTTCATTTTGACGGAAACTTGATGGAATTTGGGATGTATGCTTCCATTCCTGAGGAGATTACTTCCGTGATCTCTTCGCAGCAGACTGACATGGCGGGTCGTCGGTGCCAAAGCAGATGTCGAGCCAAGGAAAATCTAGATAACTCCCTTAGATCGTCCCAGTTTGCAGAATTGTAATGCCAGATTTTGCGAGGTAATGGTGGATCCTTCTGTGGAAGTGGCAATTCACAAACCGTTGTATAATAAGTTTGTAGGCGGAAGTACCTAATGGCGGACCAATTGTAATTGTGTACTGGTCAGGATTGGTGGTTAGAAAAAGATCCAGGAGGGTGGCAAATTCGCCCCTCTCTGAGATTCGAGTTGGTTCGCCTACAAGTTGAGTAAGCCCGCAGCTGATGGCAAATGCTATCCTGATCGCGGGTCTTTACTTTCGTTGTCGGTCTTGTTGTGATGTTTGAGCCAGTTGGTGTTGAGGGCATTGAAGTCTCCCAGAACGATTCTTCCTGAATTGGTGTATTGAGTCAGAAGTGGTAGCTAGTGTTGTAAAAAAACTTCGGTAGGCTCTACCGAGACAACATATAATCTTGGCTAATGCCGTGACGGTGAACTTGAGCCACATGACGTCAAAGCTGTTCGGTTCGAGTACTCCCTCGCGGTGACCTGAACGGTCGCTTCGGATAAAAAGGCATATACTTATGTCTAACTCGGGTATGTAAGTCCTAACCAGGATAGGGGTACTTTACCGTTGTTGTTATAGAATATACTACTTGTGTTTCTGTAAGAGCTAGAATGTGTGGTCTATTTGCTTGTAGATGTTGGTGTACCGAATTTATGTCGGTATTTAGGCCTTTTATGTTGCAGAAATCTATTCTAAATTGGTTCGCTATCCTTGCTCTCTGTGAAATGCGGAATGAAGGAACTTTTACACATGATCACTTGTACCTTTGTCGTCTGACGTAATAGTAGATTCTATGTAAGCCATTCTGTGTTTTAGTAAGCGTGGTTTTTGTGTCATTTCTTAGAAATCTCTGATTCTCCTCTCGCTCTTAAATAACAACCCCTGCAAAACAAAAAACAAGTCATATAGAAATTATATTATACAGGGAGTTTCAAAACAAATGCGAAAAACGGTAGGGGGGTTATTCCTTGTTCAAAATATAGGGTTGTTTTTTTGTATAAATGTTGGGTCAAAAGTCCAGGGAGATATCGCGAAACAAAGATGGCGGAAAAATAATGTCGATATTTTTTTATCTTAAAAGCGAAAAGCGATAGAAGAATGAAATTCTATAGAAATATTATTATTATGAAAACACATTTTCCACGATATATTTTCCCTTTTTTAGAATTAGTGGAAGGGGGGTTGAAATAGACTACCCCTATCATTCTTGTTACATAAATTTAAAGAATCTTGCGCAACTACTTGGCAAAAAATAAATTTGAATGGCTTGGTTATTTTAGAAACTTTTCATCTCTTGTACTTTTTTCTCTTAAATTATTAATACCGATTTGACATAATAGTATATTATACACCTAGGTTGAGAAGTAAGCCATTATTTACCGAGCACTTTTATATCCTGAGGCGCGTAGCGCCGAAGGATATAATGTGCGAGGTTAATAATGGCCTTCTCAACCGAGGTATATATAGAATTTTTTTTACTACTAACACTGATATATTACCATATTTGATTCGATTTGATTTTTATATTAGTAATTTTCTACTTATTTTTCAAATAGTTCGAAATATCAAGTAGCCTGGAAGTTCAGTTGTCTAATTGACAGATATCGTAACATTATCTCCTGACAGCTCCATACATACAAAGTACCTTCTTTCCATCTAAATTTTGACAAAATCGCATTATTAATAAGAATATTATGGGGAGTCATGAAAAGTGAGTCATATTGTATATAATTTTTTTACTAATAGCACTGATACAATCCTTATCATTATTTGAAGTGATTAGATTTTGAAATTAATCATTTCCTACTCATTTTTCAAATAATCCGAAATGACAACTAGTTGTCAAACTAGCAAGTTTGACATTTTCACACTTTCCGTTTCCGTTTCATTATTGACCTAGGTTTTTTTTAAGATTATTATTTACCTAGGGTAAGAAATGTTACTTCTCATTTGAGGAATGGAGTAAATAATGGTGATTTATCATGTTAGTAGTAAAAAAAAGAAATAAATAACCTTTTAATGCATACAAACTATGAATAAAATAGTCTTTACAAAAATATGATTTAAACAATACAACTGAAATAAATCTAAATATTTAACGTTCTACGCAGAAATGATTATTTTTTTTAGCAAGTGCTGAAAATGCCTGCCTTGCGATGTAATACATGCATTTATCTTACTCATAATTGACTCCCTAATACGCTGAAATATGCCAGGATTATTTCTTATAATATCACATGATGCAATTAGGTGATCTCTCAGATCTTCGATATCCTCTACTGGCGTAGTATAAACTAATTCTTTCATATATCCGCAGATACAATAATCCAAAAGATTCAAATCTGGAGATCGAGGCGGCCAATCCAGTGAATTTCATAC
>JAEQML010076032.1:0-13555 GCA_016904865.1 Pissodes strobi
TATATTATTAATTTTTATTTTAAATTTTCTTATTCATACGAACAACGCTAATGAATTCTATTAATACACTTTTTTGCATTTTCAGATGCCTGATAAAAAGACAAAATGATTTTCTGGAGAACAATACCAAAAAATTAAATTAAAAAATAAAATTAGGCGGATATCTGGAAAAATTCTTAAAATTTTAACCACTTCGTCAACATCATAGTAGAAATATTTCACACACTTAGTTGTACGCTTTCGAATATTTTTAACTTTGCCAGTAAAAGTTACATCTGGAGAGCGATCCTTCTCCAAATTAAATATAATAAAAAAATATCTTAGTTCTATCATGTCATATTGCTCAAAAACTTTGGTATAATAGCAGTTGAAAATAATGTCTGTAAAAATTTATATTTTTTTTATTGTAATTATTAAGGTTTATATTTTGTTTTAATGATGTTACTTAAAGTATGGTAGAACAGAAAAATCAAGTGTTGCCGAGCATGCTTTTGATAATAATCATAGAATAACAAGTAAAAATTTAAAATTAATTCATAATATAACTGATAGGAGATTATTAGACGCATATGAAAGTATGGAAATTATTAAATGTAAGAATAGTTTAAATAGAGATAGAGGGCCTATTCCGTATAGTCCATTGTATTGGTTGATCGAGCGTGACTAGTGGGATTCCAGGATTGGTCCCTTTGGTTCCACTTGATTAAGCAAACATTTAGTATAAAAGCGAGTTAGGTAGGGTTTTAAATTTAGTTTTAATCATCTCCTGATGATGCGAACATGGTTAGCGAAACGCGCGTCGAGTGCAATAATTCTGTTTCGGTGTTGTGGATAAAACTCCGTTTTAGTGCATGTTGCCGAAGGTTCCAAACCCCAACATAGATGATGTTACTTGTTAAATAACAGTAAATATTTAGTAAAATATTTTTGTTAAAAAATTTAACGTCTTTAAAATATAGAGGAGGCATTTTTAGGCTTGCATAAAGACGGCAGAGGTACTAAGAACGGACCTGCATGCGAAAAATAACTGGCCATGTAAACGATCTTGTGTTAGACGTAATTGACATTAATTTTTGTTTTAGTCGCCATCATTACGACTCCTACTACCCCAAATGCTTCAAAATTTCTTAATAAACATTTTTTTGAATAAAAACATATGAGAGCATGCTCCTCTTTCACCAAAATCAGACGGTACATTTTCACTATGTCAGCACTATAACAACCACATTATGTTGCCTAAATCTTAAGACAATAGAAATTAAGTCATCCTGTAAAACAAGGCCCACTAGCTGAAGTTCATTTAAGGAAACTCCTTTTTGGTAACTTTATAAAATTTGGACTCAAGATGATGAAACCGCTTCAAAGCACCTTGCCTAGAATCCCCAAGATACTCCGGTGATTTCTTAAATGGAATTTGCACTACAAATCTACCCTCCTGATTACGGGTAGTTGTCACTTTTAATATTTTCTCACACTCCCTTTCCTCGGCTGACATAATCTGTTATGTTGGTGAAATCTTCTCTATTTCCCAAAATTTAGAAATCTGCTCCTGGATGCTTAAATTGGTAGTGATATAACACTGGAAATTTTGCACTGGCACACCTAACTCACACTTGCCACTTAAAACCCAACCAAATTGTGTTTTTTGTAGTGTTGGTAGATTTTTTCCCAAGCGAAACTGCCCTAGACACAGAAGATCTAAATAGATGCTTGCGCCAATCAGAATGTATATTTCTCCAGGCTTGATTATGGGTCTGCTAAACGGATATGTTTAGGTATTTTCCACGAAGATGTAATGATATGAAAAGGAGGTTAAACACCGCTAATTTTTGGAATCACAACATTCACAACACAATATAGGCTTGTCTGAAATGAATTAAAGCATGACTGAACCTTGGCCTCACATCTATATTTTAACTGGCAGATTTTGTAACCAACCCCGGTAATTAAGGAAGGCAACTCTATTTTCTGAAGGCCTAATCGTTCACAGCACTGCTGTGTTATTAAATTACTTTGACTAGCACTATCCAATAGGGCTCTACATAAGCGAGGAACTCCTAACGAATCCACCACCTCAATCATTGTGCAACAAAACCTGTGAAGAGAAGTCACTAACGCCGCTAGACAAACTCAAATTTGCACCGTTAGTGCCTTGGCCTTGTTCATGACGAATCTAGGACTGTTTTTCGAATGTCAATTTTCCGAAAGACAGTTCTTCGAAGCACAGTTTTTCGAATGGACAATTATTATTCGAATGGATAATTATTCGAACGGATAGTTTTTCGAAAAGACAAATATTCGAAAGGACCGTTTTTCGAAAATATTAAATTAGAGAAACATAAAGATAATTTTAACGTAATTTATTTAAATTGTTTATTAAACATATTATTTACATATAATTATTAGGGCTTTGCATGGCCCTCCGCTCGCTACGGGGGCTCAATCAACAAGAACTAACCAGTGCTAACCAAAACTAACCCAAGGCTAACCCAAACTATCCCAAAATTAGGAAAAAAGTAAATTAATAAAAAACAATAAACAAAACATCTGTCGCGACCGACGGGAATCGACCCCGCAGCGCCGGAATGACAGGCAAGAACGCTACCTTCTACACCACGCACCATGCAGAAATTTTGCTAAAACGGTAAGAGGGCTTAACCCAAACTAAATTAAAGATTCGAAAAATGGTCCATTCGAAGAATTACACATTCGAAAAATTGTCGATTCGAAGAATTGTCTTTTCGAGGAACTGTCCGTTCGAAGAAATGTCGTTCGAAGAACTGTCGTTCGAATAATTGTCATTCGAAAAACCATCCGGATTCAGTTCATGACTTGGCCTTGACATATTACCTTCACTACTTGATTCCGTATAGTCTTGATTAGACCTCTCAAAATGTATTGTAGGATGATGCTTCATTTTACACCTATTACACGATTAAGTAGATCTACACTCTTTACTATTATGACTTGCCTTTAAGCAATTAAAACACAGGCTTAACTCCTTTATTTTCCCCACTCTAGAATCTATCGAGTTTCAAAAATTCAGGACAATTCTGAATCATATGAGCATCCTTACACATGGTTCTAATACATTTTCTGGCACAAACACCATTTAAAGTAGAAAATGTATTAGAACCACCCCATTTATTATTCTTTTCCCTTGAACCTTGTATAGTGTTATTTTTATTGTCCGGTCCTGATAAAGTATTTTTTGAATATTTGAAACTTTCTAGTAAATCAGCATTTCGTTTTAAAAACTCTTGTAATGTAGGAAACTCAGAACCTGGACTTAAAGCTTGATTGCTTGCTCCCAAACTATAGTTATTTCTTAATGACTTTAAATCTGCACTAATTACCTTTTTCTCCTCTCATTCACGCTCAATATTTTTGTCAAGTTTAGTACTCAAAAGGAAGATCAGAAGAGAATCCCATGATTCAGTAGGTTGATTTAAAGTTTTTAAGCTTTGTACATGTTTCGAAATGGAATCAACCATTTTCAGTAACTCAAAGGAGGACTCGGATGTTTAATTAGGAAGATTTACTAGTGATTTAATGTGGTTTTGTACTAATACAGTTTTATTATCGTACCTCGCACACAGCATGTCCCATGCAATAGGATATTTACTATCTGTAGTTTCCACGCCTCGGATAACTTGACTTGCTCCTCCCTCGAGGGATGCTTTAAGGTAATGAAATTTTTGAACTTTGCTAATGGATGCATTTGAGTAAATAAGGGATTCATAAAGATCTCTAAACTCCAACCAATTTTTATAGTCGCCTGAAAACGTTTTAAGATTAATTGGTGGAAGCTTAAGACCTTGCATGGGTAAATCCTGTATATTGCTAACACTACTAGCATCTGAATTGTTAGGTGAGCTTCCATTTTGAGCATTAGCGGTTTTATAAATATGTTAATACTCCTCAATGACCTGTTTACACCCAGCAGTTACTTGAAAGTAAATGTCTTCAAATGAAGATTCTCTTCTAATAGCTCTTCAGGAGAATCAACCAGCATTTCAATTGCATTTTGTATTTCGTCAAACTCCGAAAGTAGCGGGGAAAACTTTTCTAATCGACTCTCTAACTCTAAAATTACTTGTCTATCAACCTCTTTAGGTTGCAAAATTGAAAGTGACCCTTTTATAGTTTCAAAATGACTTTTAAATAATGTTTGTTTACCCTTGATAATGCCCCGCCTTTTTGTAAGAACTTTTAACTCATTTTTTGTTGCTTCGGTTATGATTTCATAAAAAAAAAACAAAGTACGTTTGACATATATCTAATAAATATGCTTATAATTCTGTAGGAGTCATCGTTTTAATAAAGTATTAATAACTGAAAGCCAGTTGTACTATTTACTCCTTAAAAGAGCTTTCCGATCTTTAAAAATATTAAGAGGTCGATCTAGGTAGAAACACATATCTGATACTCGATTCTGTGGAATCATAAAAATCACAATAAAATATTTGTCTAGCGATAACACGCTGATTCACCGTCTGCAAACCCTAAATTCATCTTATCGCATGCAATTATGTTTATTTATAACAGCGGCAAACTGCGGGCTGAATAATGAATAAAAAGTATATTTGTATATTGAGGTGGGCTAAAGAATGAGCTAAAAATATATATTCGTATATAGGTGACCATATCGAGGGCTCTACAAAGTGTGCATTATATCGAGTTATCTAAGCTGTAAGAAATTCTTACCCCTCTCGGTATGCCTTGCAACATAACTGTGAAAAAAACTTATATCAAAAGATTATACCTGCTGAATGACTACAGATATGGCGGGTGGAAGAACGACCCGAAAGTATCGTGGGCTTATGAACGTACCAAATATAAGTATATATATATATATATATATATACGAAGGGGCGTGTCAAGGTCAATAGGAGGGGGTAGGTCGAGATTTGGAGGTCAGATACAATGCCATATCCTTGCACATGGGCTACACCTTCGCGTATATTGGGGAAGATGAGTATGGTGTTATAAAACAGTTGCCATAATAAGTTTGATATTCATAGTGTCACCATCTACATAAGTTTTAATTTTATATTTATACGTAATTTTATTTTATTTTATTCTCATAGTGTTTATAGTGTGTATTTAATTTATTATGGACAACAATAATGCGTTTTGACATGGGCGTTTTCTGCGAATGGAAGGCAGAAACGTCAGGATTGTTGCGGGCTTTCCCGTGGGGTTAAACCCACAACAACCCCTCGAGCAGTCGCAACAACCCCTCGAGCAGCCTGAACATCTCGGCGACCAGCCGCAACAAGCCGTCGGGCAGCCGCAAGACGTCGAGCAGTTGCAACAAGCGGTTGAGCAGCTACAACAACAACTGCAACAAACCGTCCAGCAGCTGCGACAAGCTGTCGACCAGCTACAACAACTGCAACAAGCCGTTGTGCAGCTGCAGCATCAACATCAACAGCCGCAGCAACCACCCCAGCAACCACCCCAGCAACCACCCCAACAACATTTCAACAATGTTAGGAGGAGACTGTTTCTGGATGCTGTGTCCTCCGATGAGGACTCCGATGTGGACTTTGAGGCGGCGACACTTCGGTGGCTGTTGCGGCCACCTGTTCAGGATGCTTCATGTTCAACAACCGACCCCGGCCTATAGATTTTAAACAATTTAGTGCCCCATAAACATTTAGTGCCCCCAAATCAATTAGTGCCAGTAGAGACGATTTTAGGATTAATATTTAATTAAATTAGTGCATAAGTAAGTACATAATATGGTAAATTTTAAAGTAATAAATTATTTTTTTTTCAAAATTTTCAAGTAATCTACTTTTTAAACAACATTCTATTAGAAAACTAATTGCTTAAAGTACACAAAAGGTCAAATTTTAGCTAATAAATATTTTTAAATTTTCAAGTAATCTACTTAACGTTTTATTAAAAACGCATTACTTAATTATTAGATTAGTACACAAGCAAGAAAATAAAATAGCCATTTTTCGTTGATAAATAATTTAAAATTCATAGTAATCTTTTATCATCTATAAATATGAGATAATCGGATTTTATGTATAAATATATATATTTGTAGTATTATACCAAATGTGCATATCGTAAACAGTATTTAAAAATATTAGAATTATTATTTTAATAAATTAATATGTGAGCAAGCAAATGAAATAGCGTTTTCGTTAATAAATTATTAAACCTCATATTTAATATTTTATTATCAATTAATGGTTATTGGAAGTATACCTCAAATATGTCCTTCGTAAACAGTAAATAAAATATTTACTAGTAGTTAATTTTTATAGTTAATGCAAAAAAATTTAAATAGCTTTCTCTAATATGTTAATATAGAAAAATGATCGTTCACACTCAATTTTGTGAGCCAGTTTGTCTTTAATATATAAATAAAAATATTTAAATTATTTTGTGAAGTTTATTGTTGTTTTTTTAAATAACTACTATTTTATTTTAATACTAGTTAAATTGAATTCAAAATTTGTATAGTTGGTTATTTTTATAGTTAATATAAGAAAACGATTGAAATAAGCTTATCTAATACGATATTATAGGAATATGAGTGTTTGCATCAATATCAAAAACTTCATTAGTAACATTAAAATAGAATTAAAATATTTAAATTATTTTGCCAAATTTTATTGTTGGTTTTCAAATAACTACTATGCCATTTTAATAATAGTTAAATGGAATTCAAAATTTGTACATGTCATTTTTCTATAGTAAATACAAGAAAACGATTAAAATAAGCTTATCTAATACGGTACTATAGGAATATGAGTGTTTGCATCAATGTCAAAAACTCCATTAGTAACATTACAATATACACAAGCGTTTGGTATGGTTATGTGATACAATGATCTGGAACAAATTATACATTTCAAATCATTAATTGAATATTCCATTTTCCTCTTATAATGGGTATTAACATGTTTATGAATAGTAGAATTTTGAAAAAAACTGAGATGAAGTGAAAAACAAAAATAACACAATATATGATCTTCTCTATCCGGAAATGTTGTTACAACAGCATAACTCTGCGTTATGCAAAACACTCGGTTGAAAAAACCAATCTCATTATAGTTTTCAAGGAGCACCAAATTTCCATCAGCATATTCATCTTCTGCATCCGTTTCCATTTCTTCTGGATTGGATGGTTCTGCTACGATTTGCATAAAATTGTTGACATCATGGTCACCTATAGATTGAAATTTTTCGATGTCTATTGAACCTAAATCTCTAACATTTAGAAAGTCCAAAACTCTCTGGATGTTTACATCATCCCTAATATCATCCATTTTGTATTGCTAATATCAAAACTTCTTTCTTCACTGAAAGCACTTATAATTGCCAGACAAATTTCTATAGACTGTTCGTCTATGGGATTTTTGTTATTTACTTTAATTTTTTCACCACTTGCTTTTTGGAACCACTATTTCTTTTTCGTTTTCTTGTATTCACCATTATCTACCTGTACAAATTTTGAATTAAAGTTTTGAACCCTAAGCTGCTACTTTTATAATAGCTGTTTAAGTGGGGAATAAAAGCTTAAGGTTACGTACAAAATGTATCAAGGTTATACCAAAGACAACACCTTGTTTCATGGTGGGAGAACGTCCTCGGTAGGCGGAGTGTCAACATGTATCAAGGTTACACCGAGGCGAAATTGAACAAGGTTACATTACAGAGTGAATCAACACCCAGACTTATGTGTATCTTAATAGTAGAACTAACACTTTACAGGACGGCACAAACTTATTTCATGATGAGAGAGACTCCTCAAAACCCAACGAGAGAGAGCCCTCACGGAGGAGGTAATTACCTCCTCCGTGAGGACTCACTCTCGTTAACACACTACTCTAAAGGATATATTGAGTGAAATGCGATTAAATGTGCGGTACACTAGCAATATGTTGAAATTTTATGACCTGCCTATTTTGACATAAATATGTTAAAAATATATTGATACAGGAAAATAAAATGTGCGATTCTCCGCGTAAATTATCCGGGACTTCATAGACTTCCTTAAGATTTCCCAGATATTTAAAAATTTCTCAGAATATCTGAAGGTTTCCGAGATTTCTCAAAAATCGAAAAATATCAATAATTCTCCATTGCTGAGAAAAAAACAATATTTTCTTAGGTGTTAAATTCCCTCTCCCTCCCACATACACAGATGCAGTTACCCAAACTATCCCAAATAATTTTCAAATTAAATATGCTTATCTTGGATAAAAAAAAATATCGAAAATCTCCATTAATACAAAATTGTGGCTGCGCCGCTATACCTATATTGATTTAAACTTTATCCATCGTCTGATGAAGCTACAGTATTAGCGAAATATTTTAGTTTAAAATTTGACTATAATGGAATTATCTAGTTAAATGCTAATTGTATTTAACTTCGTGCAGTATTAATTATCGCCAACAAACATAGTGCATTAATAAATTATTGTATTTTTATGAGGATATTGTATATATGATAGTTCTCTAACTGTATACGGTATTGAAATCGCGAAAATTTCTGCCATATAATACCCTAATTTTGTCTTTCAATATTTCGCATAAAAAAAATTGTCATATTAGAACAATAATCGTAACCTACATTATATGTTGCCATTAATTTACAGATTTAAAAATCTAGGTAATCTTTATATTTTGAGCTTGGTCTGTACATAGATAAATAACTTTAGAGTACCGCAGCATAGTACACCTAACTTTCAGAAAAACGATGAGTCATAGCTTGAAATTTCCTTTAAAGATGGTGCCGTAGGAACCATTTTTCGTAAAAGCAAAATAATCGTTCTATGATAAACTTCAAAATATATCTATTTTCATATAAATAGCAAAATTCAAAGCAACCTACCAATATGCAAAAAATATAATATTGCATTTATATTAATAAACCAAGTACCAAATTTTTGTTTAAGTTGACAAAGTTACAGGGATCATATTGAATCTGGTTCACACAGTATATAGCATTTTTATTACAAATTTAATGATGTTTGACATGGAATAGTTTAATTTGTTTTTATTCAGGAAAAATGGATTTTTATTAAATTTCAAAGATTTAAGGGTAAGAGGCGCTGAAATGAGGGCGACTACAACAAAAATGAATGTCAATTATGATCACTGCGTGTAACACAAGATGGTTTACATAATCAGCTACCTTTCCCATGTCATATTCGTCTCTTAACTTTGTGAGTGCTCATTTATTATTACAATGAATACATCTTTGACTTAAATTTTACCTTAGGTTTGATCCAAAATAAATCCAAACTAATAATAACCAACAATAATTTGGCAAGAACAGACCCTAAGCATTGAAAATTAATAGTAATGTCGAATATAATGTGAAAATAATTCTTACATACACACCATAGTAAAAAATAGGTGTAGCTCTAAATTGCTACACATATTTCAATGCTTAGTGTCTGTTCTTACCAAATTATTGTTAGTTCTTATTAGTTTGGAACTTATTCTGAATTAAACCTTAGGCAATAATTTAATTTTAAGTCAAATATTTATTCATCCTAATAAAGGAGCACTCAAAGTTAAGAGGCGAATAAGACATGCGAGGGCCCGGCCGTTCTTAGGGGTGTGCAGGCACAAAGGCGGCGAAACTTAAGGGCGGTCACTATAAAAATATGTAAAACTAAATTTCATTCTTAAGACATTCCACAGAAGCCAAGTTTAAAACTTAAAACCCTTCATAACATTCATAATAATCAAATTGCAGACAATTTGTTTTTAAGCGGCAATATAATAGATAGTTATTATTACACAAGGCAAAAAAGTATTAGATTTTAGCTCGAGGTTGTGTTACCTCCCGACGCAAAATCTAATATTTTTCCCGTGTATAATACACTTTTTTTTTCTGTGACATGAAAAATGACGATTTAATATTGACTATTTCACTAGAGTGTTTTTTACTGGTAAAACGTCATAGCAACTGCTCGTTTCCTACTGACAATATTGCAATTGCCCGTTAATTGAGTGGTTTTTTAGCGACAAAACTATGACAGGTCCATCAGAAAGGTGTTTGGTATAACTATTATTGTGAGTTTGACAAACGTCATTAAATAATAATTGTACATTTAATTTTGTTAACAAATAAATAAAGCTTCTGTTTGTTAATACGGTGCATTGTCTAGTTTTTCTCGTGAAATAGTCATGACGAATACCACTCGAGAAAAAATTGTGTAGACAAAGTTATTCTCAAGGTTTTATTCAAGTTTGTTGCTTTTCGACAATTTCGCTCATGACATTTTTACAAAATCACTCGCCTGACGGCTCGTGATTTTGATACCAAAAATATCATTCGCGAAATTGCCAAGCAACAAACTTTCATACCTTTCGAAAATTTTGCCGACAAAATTTTTTCTCTTGTGATATTATATATGAAAAAACTTATTACTACAATATATTAAAGTCAGAAAATTATCGATGTGAAATTTGAATTTTTAAACTGGTAGGCTGTTGTACTTATAGTGACAATAGACTTGCGTTGCTAAGGAAACCTTTAAAGTGATCAAATATCTGTCAATTAAATTCTGTGATTTGATTTAAAACTTGCGAACTTAGTGGGTGTTATTGTTAGCTAGTAGTTTTGAATAATATAAAGTAAAAAATGTCTGATTCCGAGATTTCGCTGACTCCACCGGAGTTAGTAAAAGCAGCGAAAGTAGCGTCACAAAAATTATTGCCAGCTAAATCGCGGAAAATTTACGAAACCGCGTATTTAAGATTTATGGAATGGAAGATGAAAAAGGCATGCAGTTCTTTCTCGGAGATGGTGTTATTGGCTTATTTTTCGGAACTGGCACAACAATAAAAGCCCTCAACAGTGTGGTCGAAGTATGTTACAATCCAATAATAATGTAGACATTTCAAAATATTTCAAAATAATTACATTTCTGAAGCAAAATGGGAAAGGTTACACGCCCAAGAAAGCTGCGATTTTTACAAGTATGCAGATTAGTGATTTTTTTTAAATAATGCTCCTGATGAAGTTTATTTAATGGTCAAGGTTTTTATTGTATTTGGGATTGCAGGAGCTTGTCGAATTTGTGAAATCAACCAGGTAACATTAGATGATATTGAAGATTTGGGAACGTTATTAATTGTGAAACTTAAGCAAACAAAAAATAATGTAAACAGGAGATTTGTAGTTACTGAAGGATATATTAAATTTTACCGAATGTACAGGGTGTCCCAAATTCGAGCCTCATCATTGGAATCTCGGGAACTAGAAGAGATACGAGGTCGGTTAAATGGAGGCAAAGTTGCGCAATTTGATGATGATCAAAATGCCACCTTACAAGCTTAAAAAGTCCGAATACTTCCGAAGATTTTTGGAAAAAACCGAATATTCGCGATTTAATTTCTATATTTTTATGACTCTATTTGAACAGATATAGCAAAATAAATTTCACATTTTTATTGCTACTTTCTCTGTTCTTCAAGATAGTGTTGTCAGATTTTCAAGCCGACGTTTCGTCTTTGAGCTGCCATCATCAACTTTGTTTATTTTTTAAATACGGCTCTTTATTTTTTATTACGGATTTTAAGAGATTCTAAGGTCCCAAAACCAATGATGTATCGCACTTATTCAAAAAATTCATATTGGTGACATTTTCCATAAGAGCTCATGTGTTAGACAGAGACAGAAAATAGATTTTTAATAGGATTAATAACAAAACCTTTTTTTACGCATTAACGCTCTACATAGAGAAAGCTTAAAGACTTAAGAAGTGATTAATAAATAATATAATTATTATAGTGTCAACCCTCAAACCATAGGCTCTAGGCCATATTTTTAGCAATTTACCCAAGTAAATAGTTGTGTGGGATTAGATTTGGAACTTAGAACAAATAATAAATCACATTCTCATTGTTGTATCGCATACTCTTCGAAAAAATCATGATTTCCTGGTAAGATCTTACCAAAAATCTGTTTTCTGTCTGCCAACACATGAGTCCTTATAAAAATGCCATTAATATAAATTTTTCGAATAATTGCGATACATTATTGATTCTGGGACCTTAGAAGCTCTTAAAGTTCGTAATAAAAAATCCAGGGCCGTATTTAAAAAAACAAAGTTGATTATGGCAGCTCAAAGACGAAACGTCGGTTTGAAAATCTGATTTTGTAGACAAGAAAAAGTAACAATGAGAATGTGAAATTTATTTTGTTATATCTATTCAAATAAAGTCATAAAAAATAAAAATTAAATCGCGAATATTCGGTTTTTTCCAAAAATCTTCGGAAGAGTTCCAAATTTTTAAACTTGTAAGGTGGCATTTTGATCACCATCAAATTGCGCAACTTTGCCTCCATTTAACCGAACTCGTATCTCTTCTAGTTCCCGAGATCCCAATGATGAGGCTCGAATTTGGGACGCCCTGTACATAGCTCTTCGTCCAGCAGCAGCAAACGGATCACCGCCTATTTTATGCATATCGCAATGGAAAATGTATCAATCAGGATGTGGGTAAAAATCAGTTTTATAAGGTATTTGAGAACAGTAGCTAATTTTCGTTTAACTTGAAAATGCTAACTCATATCCAGGTGAATCATTTCGAAGATCGTCTTGTACACTTTTAGTTGAAACTGGGGGAGACTTGATGACACTAAAGAAACATGGCAGTTGGAAGTCATCAACGGTCGCTGAAGGGTATGTTGCTGAATCGGTAGCACACAGGACAGAAATAGCTAATAAGGTGTTTTGAACGTGTGGCAGTGCTGAAATAACACCCGATTTGCGATCAGGTACATCAACGGCAGTTGTGTCCATGGCAGAAAAAAATATAATTTCAACACAAGAAAATTCAACTGTTGTACCGAATAGTTCAAGGAACATGTCATTTACGCAATGCACATTTAATAATTGTACTATTGATATAAAGGAAATGTAAGTTTTGTATAATAAAATATTCTAAAATGAAATATCTACCTTAACTTATGTGTATATATGTATGTATATCCACTTTTTTCCCGGGGAAAAAAAATAATTTCATAAAAAGTGACACCTGGCAACAGAGATAAAATGTCAAACGTTTTTCCCGTCACAGAAAAAAATGAATTTATTATATATTTTGGGCTGTCGAATTCACAAAAAACTCCGCGCGTTCGCCGCGCCACCGGCCGCCGCGCCTGCTCTACTTTCGTCAAAGGAAAGAAAAAGTCGCAAGTATATAGGGCGGCCCCCAATTTCGGATTTTCTCGAGCAATTTTTTTACCTTTTCAATCGACTCATTCATTACTCGTAAAATAGCAAAAAGCAGAATAAACTGCGATCAGAGAAGCGTTAGTTATTTTGATGTTTTTTTTTTCTATTATTGTGTGATTAAAACATTATTTTCTTTGTCGAAAGATAAAAGGTGAGTATTTTTTTATACATTTAATAACCAGATATCATAATATAGTTTTAAAAAATGCGTCTCTTAGAAGTCGTAGATCTAAGATGAAAGATAAATTTGAAAACGAAAATAGTTGGATTAGGAGGTATCGTATAAGTGACGTTCTAATACGTATAATTTTTCTTTAATTTATATA
>JAEQML010076033.1:0-13555 GCA_016904865.1 Pissodes strobi
ACCCGTTTTTTCCAGGCTTTTTTCTCTGTCTTATGGAAAAGGGATTTACCCATCTTCTTGGAAAGTCGCTTGAGTGCAACCTGTTCCAAAAAAAGGCAAGAAAACCATGCCCTCAAACTATCGTCCAATTGCCTTGCTTCCAATAATCTCCAAAGTTATGGAACGTGTAGTCAATCAGCAACTACTCAAGTATCTCGAGAACAACAAAATAATCAGCGATAATCAATACGGCTTTCGCAAAGAGAGATCGACAGGAGATATATTGGCCTATGTCACTCATATATGGAGTAGGGCGATTGAGAACTATGGAGAGTCTCGAGCGATTGCGTTGGATATTTCAAAGGCATTCGACAGAGTTTGGCATGACGGACTGCTCAACAAACTACCGTCCTTCGGACTGCCGGCCTCTCTCTGCAGCTGGCTTGCCAGTTTCCTTAAGAGCCGATCTCTGCACGTTGCAGTCGATGGACACATCTCGGACACATTCACCATCAACGCGGGCGTGCCTCAGGGCGCAATACTTTCACCAACTCTGTTCCTCATCTATATTAATGACCTGCTGACCGAAACAAATAATCCTGTTTACAGTTTTGCAGATGACAGTACCCTTGTCTCCCCCTTTAGATCGGAAAAACCCTTGCCAGCGACTGAGACTCATCACCGCAAACAGGAGCAGATTACGGCAATAAATCAAGACCTGGAGAAAGTTCAAACTTGGGGCGACCGAAATTTGGTCCAGTTCAATGCAGCAAAGACCCAAGCAGCAACGTTTACCAAGAGGGCCAATACAGCGTCGTTATGGCAGGATCGACCATTCCTCCATCCTCGTCAATCGGACTGCTGGGTGTCTCGGTCAACAGCAATATGTCCTGGCATGACCACGTTGCTAACATCGCAAAATCAGCCTCCCAGAAGCTTGGTGCGCTGTTTCGCAACAAAAAACTCTATACACCGCAGCAGTTGCTCTTGCTCTACAAAGCGCAAATAAGACCGTGCTTAGAATATTGCTCACATATCTGGGGTGCCGCACCAAAGCACACCCTAAAGCTGCTAGATTCCATTCAGAAGAGAGATGTGCGTCTCGTCGGCGACCCGGAGTTGACCCGGAATCTAGATAGTCTGGAACACCGCAGACATGTAGCCGAGATATCTCTGTTTTACAGATACTTTCACGGCAGATGTTCCCAGGATTTGGTCCACCTCATCCCGCCCCTGGCAGCTCCTGTCAGACAGTCACGACAGATGGCAAGAGCGCACCAGTTCGTCGTACAACTGGAAACACCTAGAACATCGCTTTACAAGAACTCCTTTGTCTGGCGCACTGCATCACTGTGGAACTCACTCCCAGGACATCTGTTTCCCACTAATTACAACTTACAAATATTCAAGAGCCGTGTCAATCAACATCTTCGCACACACACCGCTCGTCGAGGCGCCATAGGGTCTACCTATAGTGTGTGTGCCACTGCCATAAAAAAAAAAAAAAAGAGGTAACATGTAATTTTCTACCACACTCCCAGTGGGGCACCCAGACCCTGTATGTAGCAGTCGTAGAAAAAGTATAGTGTGCTACACGTGCTGAAAAGACTTTTTCTACGAGCGTGTGGAAAGTGATTTACTTTTCGTACTAGTGTGAAAAATAATTTACTTTTCGCATTAGTGTGAAAAGTAATTCTGAAAAGATTTACATATTTCGAAAAGTCTTTTTTCTACAAGCGTGTGGAAAATTTGATTTTCAACACTGATTTTAGTGTGGAAAATTCATTTTTCCGCACTAGTGCGGAAAATATTTTCAGCACTAGTGCTGAAAATATTCAACACCTATTATAATCATTTTCTTTAATTTATTTAATTAATTACCTTATAATACTTACCTATATAATTACTACCTATGTATCTAGTAATGTTATTTTTGTTGATTGTCAAAAATGACGACGTCAAACTAATAGTAGTATTAAAATTCAATTTAAGTAGGAGTATTTTCGTCAAGTTTGTAGTTTATACTTGTATCACAAAAAAAATGTATGGAGAAACCTCGATAGAGGGACTCCCAGACGAGATCATTGAAGCCGCAATGAATGTTAATTCGTTTTTACCAGAAAAATCAGAAAAACGGTATTTCAAGGAATGTGAAATGTTTAACCAGTGGGGCCTAAAAAAGAAAATAATCAATCGTGAAAAAGAGGAGGTAATTTTAGTTTATTTATCGGGGCTTTACCATATAAACAATAATTAATAAATGTAACATTTTAAATAAAGATTAAGTAGAACTATTGAAAGGTTATTTCCGCACGCTTGTAGAAAAAGAATTGTTCCTAACGCTTGTGGAAAATGCGTTTTCCGCACTCTACTGCTTGACCGAACTCCGCTTCGCGTCGTTCGGTCAACGGCAGTCTCGTGCGGAAAAATTAATTTTCCACACTTGTTAGGGAAAATACTATTTTAAGTAATTAAAAAATGACAAAAACTGAATATAAATAATTTTATTAGAACTTTACAAACACAATAATATAACATATTATGGTATATAAGATATCATGGCTTAAAAAAGTTTACCACGGAATTTGTACAGTTAGTTAAATTAATCTCCGACGGAAATTGTTGGTAGGACACTGAACTTCCGATCGAAGTATTCATAGTCAAAATATCTTCATTAGGAGGTAACCTCTTTTTCTCCTAGTATCTTCAAGGCTGTTTTTCGTTTATTCTCCACGGAGTTTTTCACATATCCCTCGGCTGCAGTGGCCGACTTCCAACCCCCATGACGTTTGAGAGTCAAAATATCTGCTCCTGAGTCTGCTAAGAGCGAAGCAGATGATCGCCGAAAGCAATGTCTTGTATAGCTAGACGGGTCAGGCCATCCAAGGAAAGTAGCTATGTTTTTCGGCATAGCTCCAAAAGTATTTATGCCTATGGGCAGTTTTATGGGCACGCCTTTTCTATATTGGAAAAAGAATCGATTTTTGGTAATGCCTACAGGACGCAGACGCTCATACAATCTCCACTAAATTAATTTCTTCAATTGAACCACCACTAATAACAAATCCTCGACAGGTTTCGGTTTAGTATCAGCTATTTTAATTAAGTAAATGTCACCTTTGTCTGTGACGTCTTCAATAGTCATCCGACACAGCTCGTCTCTCCTACACCCTCCTGCGATTCCAATGATTAGTATGACTTTCATGAGCAAAAAATCGTCATCGTTGGCCCTTGTTAAAAAAAAAATTGACATTTTCTTTGGAAGAAACTTTAGATTTCTTCGCCTTATAACCTTCCGATTTTCATTTCAAAAAAGATATTAAATTATTGTACCTGCTTATATCAATGTTTTTCTCTTTCGATAGCATTGTCCTTAACATGGAATAATGACTCCAAAGGGATGAAGACTTTTGTTGTGTGGGCTTCTGCTGAAAATACGCTAGTAAGACAGTCTCGGTGAGTTTCTTTATTTTATTTCCACTACACCACTTTTCGAAACGTTTATATGCATTTTCATATTGGATCCTTGACCTGGCCGGTAGAAGCGAATTCATGGCTATTCTCGCAGATTCTTCTACGTCTGATGAAGCCAAATCACTATTTTCTATGTCTGAAGAGTCCATTCTCTCCATTAGGTTCTTGGAAATAACTTTTTGAGGCAGAATTTGTCGAATTACATAAACCGTACGTAACTTTACTGACATAAAAAAAAAACAATTTGAAATAAATAACATAGGATCACCATGATGATCTAATTGTTATGATAATCAAAACGACAAATTCAGGTAAATATAATTTGCGGATAATAAGACAATGTCATTTTCATCCCTGCGTGCGCGCCATGTCTTCGTGATGCAACCAGTTGTTTGTATGTGGTGTGGTTTGTGGTGGTCTAGGGGTTTGCATGGTTAGCCTTCACTTTGGCGACTCGAGTTCAAACCCCGTCGGTGTTTTAATTTAATTTAATTTAATTTAAGTTATATTTCTAAACTGTTTTTTTCTTGTTTTTGGGTATGTCTTGGGTTTGTTTGGGTTAGCACCTGGTTAGTTTCCCTTTCTTGAGCCCCCGTAGCGAGCGAAGCGAGCGGAGGGCCATACGAAAAGTGAAATATGCGAAGGAATGAAAATTATATTGTCGGAGTATCGTCAAGTGTAAATATACAGAAGTAATTTAAAAAAGCCAATGTTCATTATGCTCGTAGAAAAAATCTTGTAAGACATACGTGTGAAAAGTACGTTTAAGGCACTTGTATGAATTGCGAAACTCGCTTCGCTCGCTCCGCAAATTTTCATACTCATGCCTTAAACAAGTGCTTTTCACACTTATATCTTAAATAGCTATTATGACACTCGTCTACGGCTCGTGTCACCAAACTGTCTCATTCGTGTGAAAAGTCTTATTTTCGGCACTTGTTGCATAATATACTATTTACAAATCTTAAAATGAATGGCATGCAGAAATTTTGCATTTAAACGTTAATTTAACTACCTACAATTTGCACCAAAAATCTCGATAGGCAATTTTAACGTTGTTAAAACGGTCTTTTTTAATAACGTATAAAATAGTTATTTATGCAACAAGTGTGTAAAGTGACCCTTTTTTATGAATGAGCGACAATCCCATGATTAAAAAAAGGATACTTTACACATGAGTAGCATACAAAATTCTTTCTACTACCGAAAAGTATATGAAAAACAAAAATATTATTACATTACTTTACGCACTAGTGCGTAAAGTATATTATTTTACGCACTGCCCTAAATGTAAAAAAATATGTCAGATTTACTTTACGCACTAGTGCGTAAAAAACTTATTTTACGCACTGCACATTAAAAAGGCATATTTTATGACTCTTAGAGAGTGCGTAAAGTGAGTATTATACGCACGGTAGTAGAAAAAATACTTTTTCTATTTTTCGTTCAAAATGATTCCATTTTGATACGGAAGTGCGTGTCGAAAAGAACTTCTTTTCGATACGGCTTTTGTTGACTGGTTGCTAGGATATTAACAAAATTGTTCAATGTCAAGGCTCACTAGCAAAAATTTCGACATCGCTTTCAATGGGATTTCTAGTAATAAAAACGTCAAAAATGACAATATGGCCGCCCAACTGATTAAATTAATAGTTTTCATTAAAAAACCTTCAAAATAGAAAAAAATAGTATAAAATACACGTTTTAAAAGACATTTAGCGCACGTCGCACGTTAGGAAACTCCACGCAAGCGGGTCGTTTCCTAATTTCGTGCTAGTGCGAAAAAATATGGTATTTTAAAACAAGTATCTCAATATACTATTTTTTCACTATATAAAAAACGGTTCTTTATAGGCCGGAATCAATCCTTGGTTTTGACGGTCACGCCACGCAGCGTCTTAGACTTAGATACCTAAACTACCAATTTTCAGGCCCATAATAGTTTTATAACCTGAGCTACAATCCCTTCTACAAAAATAAACGACCCTTTTATGGTCACTACTCCCTTAACACCCGTAATTGAAATTTGGAAAAATGATGATGGTGTTTTTCCCTTTGTAATTATGGCATTGTTTTGGTTTATTTAGATATAACATATTTTCGTTTTTATTGGTTCCACCCCTATGCTATGAATGGGAACTATAAGTTTAATCTTACATTTTATGATTAATACAAAACCAAATGGTTTGAAAAGAGAACATGATTGATTAATGAATGCATGGAGTATACAATTTTATGAATATTTTCATGCCTAATTTTTATCTCATCCCTTTTTAAAAAACCAAGTAGGTAGGCATTTTAATTCTAGATAATATTTTCTTATACCTGAAAGGATCTTTTGGGAATCTAAAAAATGATTTTTCACCATCACTTTTACTGAACTGCACAAAATCCAACCATCGTTATAGAAAACGCAACAAGAGTCAATAAATACTGTCTCTCTCGCCCTCGTATAATACGTTTGTGCTAAAACTCCCCAAAGTTTCTGCGAGTCTATGAGAAAACTGGATTGAACCGCTTTTACCTCAGACGGCAAAATCGAGATTTTTATGCATTTGACGCTACCGTTCATTAATTCTACCGTGCCTCATTGTTCTTTTTTTTTCTACTGGATTTATTGAGTAATAAACCAACTTTCTATTTAGTGAATTTACCTGTGTTATTTAATTATTCGATTACTTAACTACCTACCTGTGCTCCGGAAGGGAAGAGAAAATAAAACAGAGACAGTAAGTACAGTTGGTTAAGTTTATTTGCGCTCTATGTTTGAAACGTTTTGGCTCAATTGACTTACCATAACTACTACAGTTTATTATTGACTTCATCATTAATACTTAGTTTTTTTGCGTCTTACATTTCAATTTTTAATACTGCCTTTCATAATTGAATTAATACTTTTATATTATATATTTTATTTTTCAATTGTTGGTACTGATTAAATTCGGGCATTCAACTTAATTTTGAATTTATTTAAATAATTTTCTTTTGGTGGTTGCGATGCTTAGGCTAAAACGAGTGCCATATTTCAACTTTGGGGTATTTCTTGCTAGTGCCGTCTACAAGTTTGTGGCGCCTTATTAATTAAGCCACTCCTACTCTCCGGCATTAGAGCTAGGGCCTATTTTTACGCTTTGAGGACGACTCGTTCTAGCTTACGCATCTATACTTGTAAATTCACTCAATTTCAATTTAAATTTTCTTATTTGATATTATTCACTCTCGGTCTCTTCTAAGCTTAGGTGAAGGTTTTGCGCCAATTAGAAGAAAAGAAAAAGCGTTGCAACATATGCAGAAGAATTGTGAGGAATGACATTATAAATACGAATAATGTACAAGTGTAGTTTATATATACGAGAATTCAATGAGATAGAATGATATATTATCGGAAATAATTGCACAAGTGCATCAAAATTACCGATAATTTTGCATGACAGCATGTTGTCTAAAAACTGCATGAGTTCATTTTCATATTTTGGCGAAAGAGCCCGACACCGAAGGTGGAGGGCTCTTTTTCCAAAATATGAAAATGACCGAATGCAGTTTTTCTAAGACAACATGCTCGAATGCAAAATTATCTGGTTATTTTGATGCACGAGTGTAATTCGGGGGAATATTTCCCGAATAAGGACATGGTTTTAAAAAATAAATTTTTATTATTTTTTTAATACAGGAACGTACATGCAACTTTAAACAAAGCAAAGAGATGCAAAAATACGATTTTTTTAATCCGAAACGAGACATTTTAAATAATATATATTCACTTGACATTGACGTTATTTATAAATTGTCGCCGTCATCGTAAGTTTACAATGGAATTACCATAAGTACGTACGATGCAATTATCGCTGTGCTCTTTCGGTTTCTACAGTGCAATTATCGCTGTAATTTTCCGAGAATTGCACTCCTCTAATGGGATTTTTTATACATGAGGGAAATATTCAATATAAATATACGATTATATGTCTATACTATGGCGAGCGATATAGTCTACAAAGTTACTGAACTATTAATGTTAATGTTCAATCTATGATAATGTATCACTGTGAATCGATATTTGTTGTTAATTGTTTCTATTTGTTTGTATATATAGAGATCAGCTTACTATCCATCTTATTGATAATTTGCTTAAAATCAAGACGTTCTCAATAAATTAGGAATTCGGTTCCACTCTGTTAAAACTTATGAAATCTAGATTTTGGTCCATTGTGTTACATCATATGAAACAGCCAAGACTTAAATTCATATTTACCATATTCAAAAATAATTTCTATACAGGATTTACTTTTGCTTTATTTTAGGTTTAAAGACATATATACTAGTTTTCAACGCAAACTTTGAAATAACCAACAATAACGTGCTTTCGAGTAGGCCCTTTAGACTGTAAAAGAGCTATGTCATTGTGTTGAAAATAATACTATAACAAACTAGCTTTAATAAGGTATTTTTAAATGAGCTGTAGACCAAATGATGCTAGAAAGTGCGGTTGTGACCCAATATGAATCATCTTACTCAGTACTGTAACATTATTATTTCTCTATCGACTCCTACTCTTAAGAAACCCTATTAAGTCAATATAAGTGCGAATATCACCTTCCGCCTCCCGGTGACTTCGACATCTCTAATTATAGGTATCTTACGAGACTGCATTCAATAAAACTCTTTATAAGAAGGTCTTGCTATCCCGAGATCTTTGGTATTCTATTTCGAAACTATTTGAAAAGATATCGACTTAACCTATATCCAGCAAAAAGGGGGTTCATATTCTCCGACACGAGAGCATGCCAGCTGAATTTTATGCGGCAAACAAGATTTTCTCTTAGAAATTCTGTCCGACAACGTCAGTGAAAATGATCCATCGACTCGAAGTACAAGCCAAGAATATATTTTTATCAAGCTCAACGCCAACGCTGAATATCAAACTTTAAGTATATTTTTAGCGTTACATCAGTCTAGGGCAATATATTTGATTTATCAATGAAATTATTGGCAAATTTCTTGCGTACACCTTTAGACAGGGTTTTCCAATTTAAAAAAGATCGGCATCTTGACGGGAATGTTCTGTAAAACTTCTGTCTGATATCAATTTTTAAGCAAAAGTCAGAATAGCAATGGAATTAGACTAAATAATAAAAAATTGAGGAGAAGTCAAAAAGGAAATATACGAGCAACTGAAACCACCTTACACAAGAATTGGGCTAAGCTAACGCAAACTAACTCAAATTAAATATTTGTTTCTTCCGCTATAATTTATACTGTACTTGATTTAATAAAGGAAATTAAAACTCTTTTGGAGATAAATTTACATTATTATGTTTCTCGTATTTCGTCCCCCAATGTGATCAGCACAGGCACTCTTTAGATAATTTTTGAGCTAATTAACAAATGTTTATTGCTTAATTTATGTCCATACCATTTTACTTTTGGCTTACAAAAATCGATCCTTTATTATGCAATACTTTCACCAACTCTCTTCATCATCTATATTAATGACCTACTGACTGAAACCAATAATCCTGTTTACAGTTTTGCAGATGACAGTACCCTTGTCTCCTAATTTATATCAGAAAAACCTTTACCAACGGCTGAGACTTATCACCGCAGGCAGAAGCAGATTGCAATAATAAATCAAGATCTGGAGGAAGTTCGAACTGGGGCGTCAGGAATTTGTTCCATTTCAATACAGCAAAAACCCAAGCAGCCACGTGTACCAAGAAAGCCAATACCACGGCGGCCCCTGACATCATTATGGCAGGATCGACCATTCCTTCATCCTCGACAATCGGACTACTGGGTGCTCGGTCAACAGCAATATGTCCTGGCATGACCACGTTGTCCACATCGCAAAATCCGCCTTGCAAGACCTTGGTGCGCTATTTCGCAACACAAAACTGTATATACCGCAGCAGCTGATCTTGCTCTACAAAGCGGAAATAAGACTGTCCTTAGAATATTGCGCACACATCTGAGGTGCCGCACCTAAGTACATCCTAAAGCAGATGGATTCCGTTCAGAAGAGAGCTGTGCGGCTTGTCGGCGACCGGAGTTGACCCGGGATCTGGATAGTCTGGAGCACCGCAGAAATGTGGCCGAGATATCTCTGTTTTACATATATTTTCACGGCAGGTGTTCCCAGGATTTGACTCGCATCATCCCCCGAGCAACGCCTGTCAGATTGTCACGACAGACAGCGAGAGGGCACCCGTTCACCGTACAACTGGAAACCTAGAACATCGCTTTACAAGCACCATTTTATCTGGGGCACTGTATCATTATGGAACTCACTCCCACGATATCTGTTTCCTCCTAATTACAACCTACAACTATTCAAGAACCGTGTCAATCAACATCTCCGCACACACACACCGCTCGTCGAGTGCCATAGTATCTGCCTTTAGTGTGTGTGCTACTGCCATAAAAAAACTGACATTTAATCCTCGAGATTCTATAAAGAACTGGCGCAGTGAAATGTTGAAGAAAGGTCAACAGAATTGACCGCATGTTCTCAAGTTATACCTAGCAAATGTTGAGGTAGCTAAAACGGGATTTGACTTACTGATAAGCCGTTTTATTTGGCAAAACTGGCTCGAACTGGTTAATGACTTTCTCCCAAAGTAAACAAATCCCTACGGAGATAGATTTATCTGCGGATGGGAGAGTCGATATTGACTGATTTTTGAGAAACTCTACATCTAAAGTGGGTTAATTTGTTTGGGGATATATTTTCAATATATCTTGGAGTTATATTTTCAATACATCTTTGACAACAGAATTAGATCGCTTTAGAATTTGCTAAAATATGACCAAATACTTACGAAAACAGTTACTTAAATATTCGTTGGCCCAAGAACTGAATTTTTCTAGATATGGCACTAATAGTGTTGATGCCCACAGGAAGTGCAGAAGAGTTTTTAATTTGCGATAAGGTTGAAATCGGCAAGGCTGCCTCAAAGGGTAGGCGAGATAGAAACTCTGCGATCTTCTTCTTCTCTGAGTGCCGTGCCTGGGTTCAGACGTTGGCTATCATCACGTTGACCATTCTGTGGAATCTATCTCTGTCTGCTGCTACTCTGAAGAGATCTTCCACTTGTAGATTTGTCCAGTGCCTAATGTTGCGCAGCCAGGACAATTTCTTTCGACCAATCCATCTCCTTCCCTCCACCTTGCCCTGTATTATGTAGTCGAAGCAAGTGATATTTTGGACCTCTGATAATATGACCAAAGTACTCGGTTTTTCTCACTTTAATTGTCTTCAAAAGCTCTCTCTCCGCGTCAATCATCTTGAGCACATCCTCATTGGAAGTGTGTGTGGTCCAGGGTATCTTCAGGATTCTGTGGTAACATCACAGTTCAAAAGCCTCAAGTTTATTAATGATAGCAGCCTTCAACGCCCAGGTCTCGCAGGTTGACCACACGTAGCACTTTAAGATCTTTTTTCGTAAGTGCATGGAGAGACTTCTATTGCACAGAACTGGTTTCCATGATATAAATGTTTTACGAGCTATTCCAATTCGAGTTGAAATTTCTTCATCTGAGTCTCCCTCCGCATTCAACCAGCTACCAAGAATTTGAAGTGATCAACATGCTCCACCACCCTCCCATCCAGAAGCAGTTTTCCCTGGTCAATATCCACCTTTCCCACCGCCATCCATTTTGTTTTGTTGCTGTTAATTTTTAATCCTCTTCGACGACTTGATTCATTTACTGTGTCAACCAGAGTCTGGAGGTCTGTTAGACTTTCAGCCAAGATGGCGGTATCGTCGGCATATCTAATGTTGTTTCTGGTTTCTCCTCCGATTTTTATACCCTCTGTTCGGCCATCCATTGCCTCACGAAATATTTGCTCAGAATATATATTGAACAGTGTAGGCGACAAAACACATCCCTGACGTACTCCTCGTTTGATTGGGATTTTACTTGAAGAGGTGTTTAGATCTACCCTAACGGTAGCTAATTGATGATAGTATAGGTATTTCAGTAGCCTAAGATCGTAATTGTCAAGTCCTATAGATTCCATATATTCGAACAGCAGACCATGTCGAACCGGATCAAAAGCCTTCTCGAAGTATATAAAGCATATATAAACGTTCTTACGCAACTCACAGTACTTTTGGAGAATGACCCGCATGCAGAACAGGGCCTCTCTAGTTCCCAATCCATTCCGAAATCCAATTATGTTAAGTTACTTTCACACAATGCGTACATGCGATTTTGAAGAATACGTAGTAGGATTTTAAGAGTGCGACTCATCAGGCTAATCAGTCTGAAATCGCTACATTTGCAGGGTTTGTTCTTTTTCGGGATTGTGATGAAAAGGGATTCTAACCAGTCTTGAGGTATCTGCCCAGTGTTATAAATTTGGTTGAAAAAGGTAGTCAGGTATGTAATGCTATCTTCATCCAACAGTTTAAGTAATTCGGCGGGAACCTGATCTGGCCCAGGTGCCTTGTTGTTTTTTGCTTGTCTTATGGCTTTCTCAACTTCTGCCCTTAGAATATACGGACCCCTCCTATTTAAATCGGTGTTGTTGGTCTTCACGATTGACGTCCTCGAAGAGATTGGACACATAGTTCATAGTTCTCCCACCCTTCTCAACGGTGATCTAGATCAGTTATGATTTTCCCACTGGAGTCTTTGAGTATACTTGTATTTCTAGTTGTTTGTATTCCAGCTGTGGCTTTAAGTTTTTTGTGTAGACCAAAGTCATCATGTTTCCTTTGCAGATCTTTTATTTCTTGGCAAGAGACTCTGAACCAAGCTTCTATGGCCTCCTTGATTTTACGTCGAATTCTCGTATGTGTTTCGAGGTATTTTTCTCTATTCTTGTTCTTAAGGCTCCATCAGCTCTAGAATTTCTTGTGGCATCCACTTCTTTTTAGCTGTTCTTTTGTAAGTCTTTATATCTGTCCAATTTTCATCAATAGCTTTTTCTTCGTTGGATATCGTTTTTATGTTGTGTATCTTGTTGTTTATTTCATTGGCAAGTATACTCTCCATTGGGGTATCTTTTATTGGTTCCAGCGATAGTTTGTTTGGCTTAGATGATATTTGTAGCTTTTTCAGCTTTATTCTTAACGTGAAGCAGAGCAGACTGCGATCATGAGAGTGAAAAATCCCAGTTACGGTGTGAGTCCAGGCACCAAGCAAATAATACACTAAATGTTATAACAAAGTACTGCCAGAGACACAAAAATGGGTCGAGTAGGAGATCCCCACAAATATACTTCAAAAGCTATTCTATCGCGATACCACACATTGCTAGCCATAATGGCAGACCTTTAAGGAGTACTTAGTTCGACTTTTATCAATAACAATGATAGAAAGAAGGCTACGCGCAAACTCCACAGGATGCCTTTCCTCAGTTTAAAATAGCCAATTCCCTATGAACTATATGCCACACTTCACACCTACGCAAGCCTATCCCGTCAATAGTTGAAACAGTTGTTCTAAATTTTGATCTTACAAATCCTACTTAATTTAAATAAATGCCCTGAGCTACTAACAGAATAGACACTTAATTCGTTTTTCCATTATTTCACTAAAACGTGCACCCCAATTAGCTCCCTTACTGACTAACTTCGTGCCATGGATCCGCCCAACTCGAAGCAGGTACATTCAACAGGATACTAAACATTCAGTGCAATTTTTCCAGACATGTTCGTACGAGCAATGACCACATCCGAGATCCACATCACTCATATTTTGTGATTATCCTATTCCGCAAGAAACCGGTATATATGCTATATACCCTACTTGTAATATCTAATACTAATCAACAGCATGTGGTCCTACACCTTAACACCGTAGTTTGGAACCCGTCATTTGACCTGGTAGACCGATAGTGTCACCAAAATTAGTTTTCTACGACAGACGCAAAACCAAATATCAGATCAAGACGTCAACTGACACAATTGCTGAAATGTCAGTCACGATAAGACTCTTGTCTCTCTAGTCAGTCAACTAAAACCACCATGAAGTAGTAATTATAAGATGAATGAAGTCCCCAAAATGACACATTGTGAGATTGTTTTTATGGTTACTTTCATTCCCCTTTAGACAAAAAAAACTCCTAATAACCCCGTTTCTTATAGGAAAGTTAAAAATC
>JAEQML010076036.1:0-13554 GCA_016904865.1 Pissodes strobi
ACGTTTCGCTAGAATCGCATCTTGCATTTTCAAGTGTTGCTCGCTCCGCTTCTGGGCTCGAACTCATGGCGAATCGTAATCGATTATCGGAAGCTCAACGACCTTATTGTTGACGATAAATATCTCCTACCACATATTTCCGACCTCCTAGATTAATTAGGAAAAGTAGTATTTCACTACACTCGATCTAGCCTCAGGCTTCCATCAGATTGAGATCGATCCCAAAGAAATCCAGAAAACAGCTTTTTCAGTCGAAAATGGACACTACGAATTCGTTCGTATGCCATTTAGTCTCAGGAATGCCCCGTCCACATTCCAAATAGTCATGGACAATATCCTCCTGGGCATTCAGAATGAGCGCTGTCTCGTCTACATGGATGACATTATCATAATATATTCCCCTGAACATATTTCTAGGTGAACAGAAGTCTTTAAGCGCCTTCGAAAGGTTAATTTAAAAATTCAGCCTGATAAGTGCGAATTTTTAGGAAAAGAGGTAGCTTATCTTGGTCGCTTATCTTGGTCATTATATTACTAAAAAAGGAGTAAAACCAAACCCTTGAAAAATCGATTGCATCTAGAAATTTCCTACACCTACCACGCTCAAATAAATTAAGTCCTTTCTAGGTTTAGCGGGGTATTATCAACGCTTCATCTCTAACTGGTAAAAATGGCACTCGTCTCTGACCCAATTTGGCTTTTCTCGACCATTATCAACTTTTTTTACAATAATCCCAAAATTTTATTTCAGGACAGTTAAATTGTCCTTTTTATTCTGAATTCAACGACGTATCACATACGTGCAAGTAGGCAAAATGTTATTATCAAAAAACAAAATATTTTATTTCTACGCTGCAAAACAGTTCATTGAAACAATCTTATTTAATCATATGTTCAAAAAGTCTTCCCTCATTCTCTAAACAAACGTAGCAACGGTAAACAATTTCATTCATTACGTTTTCTAGCATCATTGGCGTTATCCTTGCAATAGCTGCTTGAACCTCGGCTCTAAGTTGTTCTACATTTTCGTACGTTTTCCAATAGGCTTCATCGTCGAGATAGCCCCACAAGAAAAAATCCAACGGAGTGATGTCGGGAGATCGCGCAGGCCATCTTATTGGGCCATTAGTGGCGATTACTTTGTTCTGAAAACGTTCTGTTGGATATACAACGTTGTTCCGAGAATTATGGGGAGGTGCCCCATCTTGCTGGAATCAAATACTATTGTTTTCTGCCAGAGGAATGTTATCAAGAATATCTTCAATATCTTTACTCAAGGACTGGAAATATCTTTCTGCATTTAGAGTACCTTCATAAATTATTGGTCCGATAATCCTTGTTCCTAAAATACCACACCACACATTAAAGCCAAAGCGTTGCTGGTGCCTCAATGGTCGTACACGATGTTCATTATGCTTTGCCCAATAATGTCGATTATGTCGATTAAAAATTCCATTGTTACAAAAATAACTTTCGTCTGACCAAAGAATAGTTCTTGGAAATTCACGATCTTCATCACACATTCTTGTCAGCCACTCGCAAAAAATCATTCTGCGCTGTTGATCACCAGGTACTAAACTATGACAAATCCGGAATCTAAATGGACTATAACCTTCCTTGTGAAGTATCCTTTGAGCATTGGACTTAGGAACATTGTGCTCTTTTTCGGTTGATCTTAATCCCACAGTATCTTCTTCTTGTACAACCAATAAAACGGTTAATGTTTGTTCTGGATCGTTCGTCTTTACTCTATGCGACACTGGTTTTTCAAATGCGCCATATTCCCTTAGGTTTGTGAGAAGTCTTTTGAAAATTGATCTATTAGGTTGGCGTCGCTCTGGATATTTGAGCAAATATTGCCTTTCAGCGTCGAAACAATTTTTATGGCTTTCAATATAACAACATAACATGTCCAATTTTTCTTCATTTGAAAAATGTCCCATCATTAAAAAACACTCACACTATCCCAAGACAAGAAAAAGTTTAAATTTAATCGGTAATTTCCGAACTAAATCTACTTCTTTAGGTACAAATTTCGATTTATCGGCAATACTGACAGATCGACATGATTTATTTAAGCAAATGCGTTTCAAAGCCTACTATTTCAAGACGCTGTAACTGGAATAACTCGCAATTAATTATTTGATGATAACATTTTACTTACTTGTCCTAATAATAGCTAAAGCTTAAAATTTTGGGATTATTTAAAAAAAAAAAGTTGATAATGGTCGAGAAAAGCCAAAACGTAGAAGCAAATCATGCTGTAGAGGAGAAAAAGACAATAAAAATGAAAAATTTATTTTAATCTATCTCTTACAGTAGAAACAGAAAAAAATCTACGAATTCTTGAAATTGTAAACATAAATTTTGGCAATAATTTTTTTTCTGATTTCACAAAACAAGACAGATCAAAATAAAATTCACATTCCTATGCCATTTTTTCCCCTCTACATGATGACGTAATTATGTTTTTGATTCGACGTTTCGTTCCTTCGTAATCATCATCAAATAACATTGATGATGGTTTTTTTTGATCCGAAACGTCGGCTAAATGTTAAGAGCGGTATATCGCTGGATTTAGGATTGAAATTAGAGTTTTTTATGAATAAAAAAAAAATTCGACCATTTAAAAAAACAAAGTTGATGATGGTTGCTAAGAAACGAAACGTCAGATTGAAAATCTAATAACATCAACTTGAAGAGCAAAAAAGTAGCAATGGCAATGTGAAATTTGTATTGTCATATCTGTACAAATAAAGTCAGAAAAAAATAAAAACGAAATCAGGAAAATTCGGTTTTTTCCAAATATCTTTGGAAGTAATCGCATTTTTTGAGATTTCGAAACATGACGTTGTAGAGTTCAGCAAGGCGCAACTTTTATCTAATTTAATCATCTTTGTACCTCTTCTGGTTTACGAGATCCCTGTAGTGTGCATTCTTATATGGGACACCGTGTATCTTATGCAAAAGCCAAGACGAATTCGATTTACAAAAAAACCTATTGTATGGATAATAACTTGAAATTACCCATTCTAGAAATATTTTCCTTTATTTTCACCGAGAAAGACATTAAACTCAAAATATGTCAAAATATCGTGAAAACTCCCGATGATGACCAAATTCAAATCATTTTAGACCAATATCATATCGGAAAAAATAATCTACACCGTGGAACTAACGAGACCATAAAACGAATAAGAGAAAAATACAACTGGCCCGGTTTAACTAAGGACGTAGAAAAATGTATAAGAAATTGCCAAAAAGTCAAACTTTGTCGCAAAAATCTTAGCACACCCCTTGTAATTACTGAAACTCCAAAAACACCCTTCAAAAGGATTAATATAAACCTTTTCGAGTAGTCGTAATTATGCCGTTACCATTAGAGATGAATTAACCAAATTCACACAGGCCTACCCTATAAAAAATCAACTTCAGTTGTAAACACACTCCTAGTGTTTTTCCAACATTTTGGTACCCCTTTGAGGATCGATTGCGATCATGGGCGAGAATTCGGCAACACCCTACTAAAAGACTTTTGTAACCTTTCATGCTACCCGAACCTAAATGATTCGAGTACGTGTAGCTGAACATTCTAATGAACACCCCTTTAACATCCTCCCATATGCAATAATTTGCTACAACAATACTAAAAATAAAACCCATGGTTTTAGTCCGTATGAGCTTATATTTGGCCATACATCAAGTAGACCTCTTAATCAAGAACAACTAATTTCAAAATACATTAGAGACCTCACTAACAAAATGGAGCACTAATATAAAATTGCGCGGTCAAGAACTAACCTACAAAAAGAAAAAGCTTGGGATCTTCCTTCTATCCTGAAGAAAGAAGTATTAGAGTATCGAATGACAACTGTACATTACTAGTGCATAAGGATCTACAACCCTTAAAGCTATTAAAAATAATGAAAAAATCCTTGCTAGCATGTCGAGCGTACTGGACAACCCCACACCGAGAATGAAAGCCTTTAAAGTTGAAATTCAAACACATTTTAGTCTCCTAACACAAATTGCCGATTCCGTTAGTCAAAAATGGAGAGACATTTTAGTCGATACAAAAATGTATGCTTTTAGAAGTAAACGCGATCTAGTAAATGGTATAGGTAGTATTTTTAAATCGATTACAGGTAACCTAGACTCTTCGGATGGCGAATACTTTGACGAATGCATTAATAAAATTAATCACGACGAATGAGAACTCGAAAGTTTATTAAGAAGTCAAATTTCCGTGACTACATCAGTTACAAAAAACTTTAATTCGACTAATCAAAATCTACAAGTTGACGATGAAACTTTCAATCGAGATATTACCGAAATTCAAATATCCGTGAACGATATTTCAGACACCATGGATGGCATTTTATGAAGCGCAAACAAGAGCTTTAGATCTCTGTGAATCTTTAATTCAAAGTTACGTATTTCTAGAAAATTCCATTGATGACATTTTAAACGCGATAATATTTGCCCGGTTAAAAATCTTGCACAGTTCAATCATCACTAGAAAAGATCTAGTCGCATATCTTCAAGAAATATCGCGATCTTTGTCAAAAAATAATCTTCCACTACCTACATATACTTCAAGTGTCGCTCAGTATCTCGACATTATTGAACTAGAAGCTTATCAGTCCAATCATAAAATCGTGTTTATTTTAAATATTCCACTAATTGAACCAGAAACCTATACCCTATATAGAATGTTCCTTATCCCTATTTTGGATAATCGAACAGGTTTCTATCATATCATATCAACAACACAAAAATACATTTCGCTAGATGACGATTCTTTACTGTACATATTACCTCAAAACTTGGAAAGTTGCAAGCTATTGCAAACTAACGTCAAGATTTGCTCCGACCTTCTCCAGTATCCAATAGATAGCGATGCTATCTGTGAAGCACAGCTGCTAAGACAAACCAATGAACTACCAAGGACCTGTTCAAACTTCAATCCTACTAGCCAGTGACTACAATGTGCAGGAGTTGGATCAAAACTACTACTCATAACCGTTTCTTATCCCCTTCCAGTCACCGTTATATGCGAAGGAAAACAAATTGTTACGCAAATACAAAAAATAAACACACTTTCGAAAATGCAACCAACCTGCAATGCGTTCATCGGAAGTACCAGGATTCGTTCGAAATACCCTATTGAAAAATACAAGAACGTAACGTACCGAACCCATCCTGTTAAAATTCCATATGACTGTTTTCAACATCTTCCAGAGCGTTCCCATGTTCCAGAACTCAAGCTACTGAAAGTTAGCAAAATCAACACGGACGACCTAAATGTAGCGCACCAGTATTCAGATGAACTCGACAAAATTATCAGACAGCTGTTTGTAACCAAACATGTCCATTGGTTCACAATTTTTACAATAACGTTAGTTGTTACCCTAATAACTCTCTACATCTGCTGCAAGTGTCGACGTAAGAAGCACCTTAAACTCAGTCTCACAGACTCCTCCATTAATCCATCACCTCCAAAGCCAGAAACGCGAAGCTTGGTACAGCATCAATTAGGAAGATTAATTCCAAGAAGAAGAACTAGCGTTCATCCAGAAGAAGCTATAGAAGAAACATCAGATCCAGACGTTTCCTAAAAGTTGATGCAAGGCACCAACTTTTCAATAAAAAGGGGAGCTTTTATATGAATTTTCCCACGCCCTCTATGTCCGAGCAATGTCAAGTCGCACGGTTGTGCAATTCGTAGAAAGGCCGCATCAGCGCTTCGTCAGCAGTCCCGACGGAAATCATACGATGCTATTCTCAGGACACCAGCACCTTACTTTGATATAAATACCTTAATTTTACCATTGTACAATTAGCTAAGAATAAGTTAAGAATTATACTGTTACTATGTCAGTTTGAATTTTAAATATAAATAATTAAATAAAGTTGTAACTAATAATATTAAATAAATAATATTGTTTTAAAAAGTGAATTGTGAAATAATCAAGATGATCAATTTAAGAATGGAAAATAATAATGATTATAAAAATTGACGAGAATGGAAGCGACAAAAGTGGAGCAACAAATTGTATTCAACAGTTTTTTATTGTATTTTATTTCAACTAAAAATATTTAACACATTTTAGAACAATAACAATTAAAAGTAATACGTTAATAATTAATAGAATATCCATTATTATTAATTTCTTGCTGACAGCGACGCGGCCATGATGCATCAACTTTTGAATTACATTTTCGGGAGGATTTGTCCAAACTTCACTAAATTTATTTACCAATGATTGTTTATTTGGAAACATTTGCGTACGAATACTACGTTCTACTTCTTCCCAGAGATTTTCAATGGGGTTAAGGTCTGGGGATTGTGCAGGCCACTGCAAAACTCGAACGTTATTTTCTCCAAACCACTGTTGGACAACTTGTGAAGAATGTTTTGGATCATTGTCCTGTTGAAGAATAAAACGCAATGGCATTTCCCATTCTGCATAAGGAAGCATAATGTTTTGCATGATATCCCTATAAACAAATCGGTCCATAGTGTCATGAATAAAGTGTATAGGACCTACCCCATTCCATGAGAACAACCCAACAAAAAACCCTGCCTTTACCATGTTTAATTGTAGATGTTACGTATTTAGAATTAAACCTTGCATTGAATGGCCGCCTTGCACGTCTCATTCCATCAGAATTAATTACTACGAACATGATAAATCACCATTATTTACTCCATTCCTCAAATGAGAAGTAACATTTCTCACCCTAGCTAAATAATAATAGGTCTGTTCTAGCAGCGATTTCAAACGGTTTCAAACCGTCCGGAGTTTGCGCACAACGATATAAGCGTCGCTTATATGGCTATGCGCAAACTCCGTACGGTTTGAAACCGTTTGAAATCGCTGCTAGAACAAACCTAATATTTAAAAAAACCTAGGTCAATAATGAAACGGAAAATGTCAAATTTGTTAGTTTGACAACTAGTTGTCATTTCCGATTATTTTAAAAATGAGTAGGAAATGATTAATTTCAAAATCTAATCAATTCAAATAATGATAAGGATTGTATCAGTGCTATTAGTAAAAAAATTATATACAGTATGACTCACTTTTCATGACTCCCCATAATATTCTTATTAATAATGCGATTTTGTCAAAATTTAGATGGAAAGAAGGTACTTTGTATGTATGGAGCTGTCAGGAGATTATCACCGTTTTTTGGCGAGTAACCACGGTTAACTACAAGTAATACTAAAGTAAGTGCCAAGCGGGCACCCCACCACAAATTATACTGTCTGCTTCTGTCTTCGCCAAAATACCGTACTTAGATCTTGCTAGAAAAGAATATAGATATTTTGCATATTTATTTGAAAATGATCAGTTTGATCAGTGCAGAACGTTTACTCATATTTTTAATGACAGAATGGTGGCCTCTGTAGATAAGCAAACTAATGGTATTTTTTCGATGAATATGTTCAGGATACTTTATGCTGCCCAAATCTCATTTGGGGCACATTTGTGTAAGAATTCCGATGCGTATGAGGCTTCTATAGAAGATTTCATGAACGTATAATTTACAAACTTGTTCAGAATGGAAAAACAAACATTTCACATGTTTAGCGTTTCAAAATTAGTCCGCCATGACTCCATCAAACCTCGAGTACCACACCTCGTCATGTATGTAAGTTGTAGTAAGCCGTAGTTGAAAAATTATGATGTAATAGTGACGTCACCAAACTTCCCCTCACTTACCACAATTAAATTAATCCTCGTGAAAACAAAGTAGTATCACAAGAATAATAAATAACCAGAAGCCAATCTTTCCTCGTTGCTACGCATTGGCTGCCGTGACCTTGCACTGGTCGATCCGCCGAAATTCCGCCGAAACTCGCCAGTGTCGGCGCTCATAGTTGGATAACAAGCGATGCATGTCTAAGATGCACCCTCTATTACACTCGCGAACAACCACCTAAAAAAATCGATTTTTATGTAAATGGACCTGGCGCATCCGATTTTGGAGTTCGCCAGGCAATCCAGAATTGCGAAACTGGTCAAAATTGGCAATTTCTGAAAAATCTCAAATTTTATGTGATATTTTTAATTTTTGCTTATCACCTTATATCTCCTTTACTTTAAGTCTGATTGAATTAAAATTTTTAGGAGACTCAATTTGGACATTTGTTATCATGAGTGACATGAGACAAAGGCAAAAAAAAAGTACGTGCCACCAGTTTTTTTTTTTTAAGTTGGTGGCACGAGATTTCTTAAAAATGCAGTAACAAATACTCGATCGAGAAAACTTTTTTGCTTTTACAGATAGATGTATATAGTAAGCGACAAAGTTGTAGCCAAAGAACCGAAAAAACTTTTTTATTTCGGTGATTTTTTGATAACTACTTTAGTTTTCAAGAAAACGATGCTGCAATAAAACACTTCGACGGCCGCGTCGCTACAGTTTTAGCTAAGTTGGCTTGTACTGTACTGTAGTAGCCTGCCGTATCCGTTGAGCGTTGGTTTTATGTTTCTGTCTCTCTTTGGACTCGCCATTAGCGAAATAAAAAAGCGAGAGAGACAGCGATAAGACCTGAACAAAATAACCGATTCGACCGGTCGCGTGAACGAAAATTTTTTTAATGCTAGTGTGGATGTGTTTGATTTGACGGTCGGAGTACTCCTAGTATTAAAATCTCTGTCGCTCTCGCTCTTTTTTCGGTAAAGGCGAGTCCAAAGAGAGACAGAAACATTGAGCAAATACGTTATAGATATCGGTCGTAATATTTGCTAAGCATAATGTATAAAGTTTTTATTTGTTTTAATTGAAATATACTAATACCAGGTATTTTTCTTTTATTTTATCCATAAGAAATAACGGGATTGCCAGTAACATAACTAATAGGGTATATTAATTAAAAAAATAATATCTGAAAGAAATAGATGCAAAAATGATATTGTAATAGGTATAAAATATATAGGTAATATAAAAAACAAGAAGGAAAGTTTCTTTTAACAAATTAAACATTAAATTAAAGTATATCCTTATTAAGAAAAAATTAAACAAGTATTTAACTCATATTTTTTAATCTATTTTTATTAAATTGAAGTTTAGAATTACAAGTTGAGATACCTTATTAGCACTAAATCTAGAGGGTTTTTCAGTTACTTAGATCGGATGAAAAAACATTAATTTATTATATAGGTAAACAGAATGCAGAATTATTAAATATATACATTGAAAAAGCTAACCCTCCGGCGGGCGCGCAGCGGTACTCTGTGGCGCATTTTTACATTTCATATATATTTTTTTAATTCCGATTGTTGCACGCCTTGTCGCGTCAGGAATTCTTCATTGATTATATTTGGAACCGGCTGCCAAACCATAGGGAGGCATTTAGGCTTTCTGTTAGTATCAAATAAGACTCCAAGACATCAAGTTGCACGTCTGCGGCATTCCGTACCGCAGTGCGCCTTGTCATGTAAGTATTGAAAATTGCTCTTTTACGGTTTTTTGCACTGAGTGTTACCTTGTGAGTATATAAATCTCATATTATTTGTTTTAGGGATAGAAACGTGTTAAATAAACCACTCAGCGAAAAGAATTGTAAGACATTGCCGACAAATTATTAGAATTTTTTCTCGTTCTTGAGTTGATATTTATATTTTATATTTAAAATATTTTACTATAAATATGTGTAATATAAATTGCAGATAATAAATAGATTTTAGCTTTATACTTTTTTTTGTACGTGCGGCATCCAGTACCGCAACGCGACCGCTCACGTAATTTTCAAAGGCGCGCCTGCCGTAGGGTTAAAATAGTTTCGCGTTTATAATAATAAACTGAACATAATATCTTAGATAGAAAATGACTCCGAAAATGCTGAAATACAAATTAAATAGTAGGTATGTATATGTATAACCATTGTTTAATGGTATAACCAATACCAATACGGAACAGTCAGCATCAGCACGGAGCGGTAAGATTACGCAAGTATTATACAAGATAGAAAAAAAGATACGAATCTTTGGTATGAATCATTTGTACATTTTATTCGAATGGTACGAATCACTAAAATGAGTCGAATCGCCTATGACTACTCTATGGACCATTTGCAGAGCATTTTTTAAAAATTTCTACGGCCGGCCAAATTTTATGAGAAATATGGACGAATTACGAGCGCATATATTTCCAAATTGTAAAACTGACATTAGATGAGTAACATTAATTTCTATGTTTGTCTGCGTCATTTTATTTTTTAAAAGTACCTAATTATGTTAAATTTGAAACCTCTTTATCATCACTGAAGTGCCTTATTAACTATAATCGTTGGTATTTCATTTTAGAGAGTTGCCTCCATCAAAGATGCATTTTCATACACGTGAAAAGGGCGTTTTTGTAATGCGCAATCTATAAAAGCGCTAGTAAATTTCAATCTCAAGTTCCAAAACCTACAGATTTTGGCTGCTACATCGAAAACAATGCTCTCGTACCAAAGATACTAAAAGAAGCAAAGCCAAGCTTTTTGGAAATTACAGCCAACTGATGCAGGTGCAAGTTATTTACTTATACAAATAAATGAAAATGTTTTAAAGCGAATGTGCCTTGCAACATTAGTTGTTTATGCCAAGGGAAATGTGGAGCTCAATAGTAGCAGATAAGTAAAATGTAAAGTATCATTATCCCTTTTTACAAATGTGTTAACTATCTCTTAACTATTGTTGCTTAACTATACGAGTCGAAGTTAAATGTAGAAATAAAATGAATATGTTGAAAAACACTGGGCATAAATAACAAAGTGAACGATATTTTAAATTGAATCTATTTAAATCACAAAAAAATCGCCTTTATCAAAATTTAATACTTTATTTTTTATATGTTTCTCATTTCTCAAAATTAAAATTTACGGCCTAAACTTCGAAATAAACGTTACGATTATTAAATAGGTTATTATTAGTACAATCAAAGACAAGTGAATTGTCTTTGGCACAATACAGATCTTGGCGCTTTCAAGCTACACATGGCGTTACTGATGCTTGTGCAGTGCGTGAGCGGCCGCGGTCGGCCTAGTTTTTTTCGATATTGTGACACCGTTATGTTAAAAACCAAACCACATATCAATAAAACACCAAAAGTTTCTTCAGTTCTGTCGGTTTGTCGCTTACTATATATATTTATCTCCAAAACCAAAAAAAGTTTTCGAGATCGAGTATTTGTTGCTGCATTTTTAACAAATTTCGTGTCAACAACTTTTAAAAAAAATAAAGCTAGTGTCACGTACGTTTTTTGCATTCCTCTCATGTCAGTCATGATAACAAATGTCCAAATTGGCTCTCCTAAAAATTTCAATTTAATCGGGCATAAAGTAAGGGAGATATAGGGTGAAAGGCAAAAATAAAAAAATTTACATAAAATTTGATAAATCGATTTTTTAGGTGGTTCTTTGCGAGTATTATAGAGGTTCCTTAAAATGCATGGTACAGATCCCTCGTTCTCAGACTATCAGCTGTAGTAAATAAAATATCTGTTGGAAATACGCGGTTATACCTGAGAGGAAAAAAACTTAAAAGGAGAGGCGACAATAAGAGCTCTTTCACAGGAGGATTCTGTATGCGAGATATTTGAATCCGAGATACAGAATCGGAATCTGTGAATTTGAAAAACACTGATGGTTTGGAAAAATTCTTAAATAAACGGCACTAATTTCTCGCTTATTGGAACGCCAAAGAACTGGGAAAAATTGGATGGTCAATATTTTTACTAGTAAAGTGGCTTTGTCTTATTTTCCCTAGAAAAACAAACAAGTACATATTATTTGCCTTACTAATTGGTAAATAAGTACAGACTTTGAAGAATATCGTTGGAGTTGTTTCCGAGAAAATCGATTTTGTTCATTTTTCTCAAGAGTAAAGGGACTGCACCGATTTTTCACTGAAAAACGGGGTAGTACGTATTATTTGCCTACTAGTCTTTGCACTTAGTCTCAACTCATTTTACTTATTTGAGCCGGTTACGATACGTTATAATCAATTTTAATAGATTTGGTTAGTTCGGGTTAGGTAGTCGTCCAATCAACTTTCGGTTAGTTGCACTTAGTCTCAACTCATTTTACTTATTTGAGGGAGTTACGATATGTTATAATCAATTTTAATAGATTTGGTTAGTTCGTGTTAGTCGTCCAATCAACTTTCGGTTAGTTTCACTTAGTCTTAACTTATTTTACTTATTTGAGCCAGTTGCCATACGTTCTAATCAATTCTAATATACTTGGCTAGTTTGGGTTAGTCGTCCAATCAAATTTCGGTTAGTTTCACTTATTCTCAACTAAAGTTCAGCACTGTATAAACAATGGTTCAGCCACGGCACGTATGTGCCGTGGTTCAGCTACTATTTTCTTAATAAGATGGATAATATTATATCAGTCAAAATCCAGTAAGCACGCTCATGAAATTCTGGCTGTGACGTGGACTGAAGGTCACCAAGCACTTTTAGACAATATACACGGTGACAGTTGAGAGTTTGGATTCTGGTTATTTATTATTCTTGTGGTAGTATCCTGTAGTATGCCGTGGTTAATTGTAGTTAGCTCGCGAAAAATCGCTTCTTGTTACGATATCTGTCAGTTAGACAACTGAACTTCCAGGCTACTTGATATTTCGAACTATTTGAAAAATAAGTAGAAAATGACTAATATAAAAATCAAATCGAATCAAATATGGTGATATATCAGTGTTAGTAGTTAAAAAAAATCTATATATACCTCGGTTGAGAAGGCCATTATTAACCTCGCACATTATATCCTTCGGCGCTACGCGCCTCAGGATATAAAAGTGCTCGGTAAATAATGGCTTACTTCTCAACCTAGGTATATAATATACTATTATAACGCGTTTCATCACTGAATAAAACTTTTTTCCAGTTATCGACGGTCCAGTTTAAATGCCGACGTGCAAATGCCAACCTTGCTGCTCCATTTCTTCCCGAAACTAACGCCTTTTTAGCTGGACGTCTACTAAACAACTTTACATCTACTAACCTTCTTTGAACTGTTCGTATGCCAACCGTAATTTCTGGAATTTCAGCAATAATTCTAGGTGCGGATTTCCAAGGATCATTTTGAGCAATTCTTGGATGCGTCTGTCGGCTATTTTATTTGGCCTTCCCGATTTTGACAACTTTTCTAGGGTCCTCTGTCATTATATGAAGAAATTATATTGGATGCATTGTACCGGGGTAACACAAACTGTCTTGAAATATCGGCTTGTTTGTTGTCTTCCATGAATGCATTAACAACGCTTTGATTCAAGTCTTTTGAAATTGGAATTCCTCTTGGCATGACTAATCCAGAAATGTTCAAAAAAACTTAAAATAAACCCCACACAATTATTTTTGCCTCCACTTTCGCTATAACCCTCCTTTTGAACAAATTATTTAAATGTTGCTCTACTTTTGACGAGTTATTATTTTGCATTTATAACTAACTGTCAAAATAAATTCATTTGTTTTGTGCCTTGAAACTTCTTGTCACCGATAATCAGAGCCTACTTTGATGTCTTAAAACTTATTGTATTTGTATACATT
>JAEQML010076039.1:0-13551 GCA_016904865.1 Pissodes strobi
AACTAAAGCACTGAGCAATTTTATAAAAGAATCGGATTTAATACCGACCAGAGTTGCAATCAGGTTAGGACTATTAAAACAGATGGAACAAACAAAGCAGTAAAGGTCCTGTTAATAAAGGACTCAGTCAATAGACGTGTATTTTACAAAGCTCGTTAAACTCTGTGTCCTTTTGTCCGATGCGGAAAGACGGATCTACAGGGATTGTAAATTAAATTAAAGTAATATTATTTATTTCAGCCGGATTTGTAGAGATAAAGTATGAGTCAAATCGATCTTGATTAAAAAAAGAACAGAGGCGAGATTTCTGAGGTCAAGGCGAGAAATCGAAATTTAATTAAAGAAAGTAAAACTTGATTTTTCAGATCTTAGTCTAGGCAATTGTAATAATATCCTGTTTATATATTTCGGGTAGTAAATAAAAAATAATTGCTGGTATTATATATTTTTTAAAGTTTTATAAATACTTACTTGATCTATTGCAAAACTCTCCACCCCTATCTGCACGCAGATCTTTGGGTATTCTTATTGGCTCTCCATTATGGTTGAAATATATTAACTACATTCAAATCAGTTTTTAACTTTCCAGTATTCAAGTCAAATTTTGAAAAGTGAGTAGTGCGGTCGGCCTTTTTTTATAGCAGTGACACATACTAGAGGGAGATCATATGGCACTCGACGAGCGGTGTGCAATGATGTTGATTAACACGGTTCTTGAATAACTGTATATTGTCATTAAGCAGTTTTTTAAATATTATATAGGCTGCTGAAACTGTCCATAAGAGAACATAATTCATATCAAGTTCATTAAAGTAGTATTTTTTTTAATTTCAAGCGGCTCATGAAGGGTATTGACTTACGTCCCATTGAAAACCGAAAACATGAACCTTAGGCCTATTTTTATCATTTCCATTACAGTCTTTTTGAGGCATAATTACACCAAGTATCACATCAAAAAACTAGCCGAAACCGAGAGAAAAACATACATTTAAACACAAACTGTGCTGTAACAACAAGAGGGTATTGGCTGTAAACAAGCTGGCCGAGCGGCACATATTAAGGTATTGCACAAAAGCAGCATACCTTTAAGTTCGAAATATATGGTTTTACGTTTTTAAAAATACTCCCAACAATATAAATTGTATACCTAAATATACAACGAAATATTAGGTACACACTTAAAAGCACATAAATAGTTTCGATTTCAGAAAAAGGCAAGAAAATAACACTAGTTGTAGCAGGCGGCAGCCATTATTGTTTTAAATTTGAATTGTGTATCATACGCAATACATCGAAGACGGCGAGTTGGGATTCGCAATTCCAGTCATCCAGCGTGACAATCAACGTTAAATAAGGAAGTACCCGCGATAAAATAATCAATACTCTTACTGGGCTCTCATTCAATGGTTTTCTTATGGCAAAAGCTTTTCACTAGATGTAATAACGTCACTGCAATTTTAATATTAGCCAGTAGGCTTTTCTGTAGGAGGTAATGATTCGGGCCTCTGTAGGGTGTAACGTTCTAAAATACTCCGCATTTCGACAAATTCTAATTGGGATTATATCTCTCGTTGCTTTCTGAGTGAAAGAAGTCAAAATTACGATCTGCAGCTTCTAAGGCAGACAATAGGTTTATGATAACTTAAGTCGATACCGACGTATACAGCTTTGAACGTTACATGCTTTTGCATATGCAGCACAGTCTTATTTACTACCGAGGAAAAAGTATGCTGAATGCGCCAACAGAAGTTTTCACTTCAATAATAGTCTTAATAGGAGAGGGACATTATTTCATTAAATTGCTTCCGCGTCATTAATAGCCTTCAAAAAGTCTTTTCCACATATATTTGGCTACGTCTCAGTCCCTACTTAAGAAATTGTTAAAATACTAGAAGGATCACACTGAGGTAGTTGCCAGTAAACCCCTTCTGCCTACATTTAATGAAAGGGTTTAATTAAGTCATATCTTATGCTATCTGATCTTCACAAATCCTGCAAAATAAGTAATTATTTTGAAATGTGCTTAAATTCCCTTCCCTTGCAAAAACAAAGAAACTATTCCCAGGAGTAACGAATACACACAGAGCATTAAAACTGTCGCCTATATAAATGTGTTGGTAATGAAGAAATATATAAAAGAAAATAATTATATTACAGAATAATAGCAAATTCAATTTACATTGTAATCAGTATGTGTGTATTTGAACAACGTGGAATGTAATAATTGAATATAATGGAAATTTGGTTTTAAAAGTGTTATAAACAGACTTTTATTTAGATTGACAAGTATTAGTTGAATTGAAGGTCTTAATAAAATTAAAAAAAATCATTGAAGTTAACTGCAATTGGGCATCGAAACCACATAAAACAAGTTAATGGAAAAGAATCATTCCGTGATGATTTCCACATTATGGTAAACAAAATTAACACTCCCTGCATCTGAGTCGAGATTAATTGAAAAGAGGAATCGACCCAGTAATTTTCCCGTCTAAATCCTGATTTATAAATGTCAATACATTTTCTGAATTCCTGTAAGTGACTCAAGAACTTTGATTTCCTTTACATTTATAAAATGCCATTCGAAATGGTGTTGCTCATTTACAGCAGATGTTATAAATCGGTTTTCTGTAATGCAGCATGTTTACTCCCTAAGTATTGTGAATTTAATCTTTTTGCTCCTTAAATTTTGTCGATGTAAACCTGGTAGTTGTCAGTTTTATGGACCTCACTAGATGGACAAGGATTTTATAAAATCCTTTGGTTCGAACGAGTTTCGATAATGTAGAATATTATCCAAAATATTGGCTCGGTCAATATTACTAATGCTGTTTTTTCGGTTGTACCATAGTTGCCATTAGGCCAACCATCTGGCGAGGATTTTGGTAATAATAACATGTATCTTACAACTTAATATCGATTTCGACTTAAAATTTGTTATCATTAAATTCCGGGCCCCATCTAACTTCTGTTACGTCATATATTTGTTTTTTTTTTAATTGTAGCATTTTCAAATTCCGTCATAAACAAATGCTACAGCTTTGCTTAGTTTATATTTATTTTTATTTGCAAACATAATTTAGATTGGACTAGTCCAATATATGTAGAGTGTATAAAGTACATTACCTTGTTTTATCTTGGAAGGATGTTACTTACAACTTATGAAGTAGGTGTTTCTAATTTTAAAATATTCTCCAACTTAATGCCTGTATTAGTATATATACGGTCCATGCTTCTCCATAGCACTGCAAATCATAACTTGATCTTTCCAAACTTGGCCACACCACATCCAGCCAAATATACGCAACAAATCCAAAACACGCAAGTTGATCATTGATGATAATATACCCAAAATAGAAATCGCAATTACGAAAAGGCGATATGATGTGTGTGCTAAGGCGATATCCGTGGAGAGGACCCTATAGATGTATCTATAGGGTTCTATCGCCTCTTTTCCTCCTGGTATTGGCCAGTCAAACAAACTAAATAGTGCCCATTCTAGAGATATTTTTTCAAAGTCAATAATCGTCAATTTCTAGGAGCGGTCATATGAGAGCAACAGCTACATAGATTCTTCATGTGGAGGTGGATTTCTCATAACTTAACAAAATCTTGTATAGGCTGCCTCTATGACACGGACACTGGTTAGGGTCAATCCCATAAAATAATGATCCTAATTATTTTAACCAGTCCATGAGGCACCTCAAAAAGGCCTCACAAAAAACGCCGGCCTATCGACTATTCCCCACCAAGTCTACGGCGTAAAAGGAAAGACCGGATCTCTCCCGATACCGATTTTCACACCTTGACTTCCGAAACATTGTTGCCAACTTAACTTAGTTGAAATAACGAGCCCCATGATGAAGCATCTAACGTCACAGCTTGGTTCATCGAACTTCTGCTCTAGACCATATTTGTCAAGCAACAAGTAAATATGCCTTAAAAATCTGCAAGGAACCGTTACCTGGAAACGTCGATTTGATTGAACCTGTCTAACTGTCAAAATCATATGTGCCTGACACTTAATAATAATAAATGAAAATACAATATCTCCTCGAAAGGCGAAAAAAAACAAAAATAAATAATATATCTAAACATCATTAGACAAACGAAGTACAATATACATTAGATGACTCTATGATCTCTAAATTGTTTGAGGCAGGTATTGCAAGGAATTGGTTTAAAATAATAAACAAACTCAATGTTACATTTGTGTCAAACAGATTGTTAAGGTTTTATTAACTTAGATCAAAGAAGAGCTTGTGAGCATTTTCCTGAGTGATTAAAAGAAAGTCCAAACATTAAGATCTATGAAGCAACGGTCAGCAAATTAAACCGAACAACCAGAGCCTTTGAAAGATGTTTCCGAAACCTAGTCGAACACCTACTACTCAGAAAGGGACAAAAATCCTACCTGATGTTATTATCATATCATAAGTAGCTAGTATATCGTATACTGAGTATACCCAAATATGATATGCTAATTATTTTGGGAGATAATGCCAAAGTCGGCAAAAAAGAAGCCTATCAAACAACTATCGGCAAGCATAGCCTCGCATTTTAAGATCCTTTACACAAATAGTGCACTATATAAAAATCGGCCTTTCCTATTGGTCGATCCACATTGCCCTCCGCTCGCTTCGCTCGCTACGGGGGCTCACGAAAAGGAAACTAACCAGGTGCTAACCCAAACTAACTCAAGACATACCCAAAATCAAGAAAAACACTGGTTAGAAACATAATCTTAAAGAAAAAAAATAAAAAAACAGCAACGGGGTTCGAACCTCGGCCGTCCAGGCGAGAACCAGTTGTATAAACCTCTGCACCACCAGAGCTCTTGACGGAAACCGATTGCATCACGCAGACATATCGTAATACGAGATGGATTGACCAATAGGAAAGGTCGATTTTTACATAGTGCACTATTTGTGTTAAGGATCTTTAAATGCCATAGCCTCCATGACACTAGCAACGACAATGGAACCAGACTTGTCGACCTGGCTACGTCCCACAACCTCCTAATAAAATCAACCATGTTCGAACATAAAAAAATACACAAAGAGACCTGGATTTTAAATGACGGATTCACAAGAAACCAAATCGACCATGTCATAATAAACGGAAGACATAGTAGTAACTGATTGGACGTCAGAAGCCTCAGAGGAGCAGACGCAGATACGGACCAGTTCCTAGTAAGGGCAAAGATTCGAATAAGAATATCCACTTGCCCAACGCCTAAGGAGGACACCTGAACAATTTGGGATACGGGAAAACTAAAAACAGAAGCGACACAAGAAAGGTACCACGAACAAATAAAGGAGCCTCAAGACGAAAGCAGCATAGATGAATTATGGGCTAACATTGAAGAAGCAATAGCCACCGTATCCAAGCAGGTACGTGGCAAAAAGAAAAACCAGCGAGGAAATGGTTCGATGATGACTGCAATAGGACACTTGAAGCACGGAACCTGGCTAGGAAAAAAATGTTACAATATCCAACAGCACCTAATATAGAAGAATATAGACATCAAAGAACATCAGCACGCAGAATGGTGAAACGGAAAAAGAGGGAATACCAGCTATCAATAATAAGGGAAATGGAAGAAAATAGACAGAATAACAGAACAAAAGAGTTTTTTAGCGAAATTTCAAAACAGAAAGCAGGATACCAACCCAGTGAAGAAAATTTTCTCACAAAAAATAATGGAGAACTCATAACCAACGAATAAGGAGATTCTAAATACCTGGAAAAAATACTTCTTTGAACTGCTCAATGATGAGGAAAATACAAATACGCCACCAACAAATATACCAACGGCCGAAATAGAAATACAGCCACCGTCGTAAAAAGAAACAGTGAAGGCAATAAAGAAATTGAAAAGTAACAAAGCTTCAGGCAGCGACGGCATACCTGCCGAATGTATAAAATCTGGCGGAGAAACACTCCACAAGGCCATACATAAGCTTATACAAATCATCAGGAATACAGAGACCCTACCGGATGGGTGGAAGGAAGGGGTAATTGTCCCTATACATAAAAAACGAGACAAAAAGAAATGCACGAACTATCGTGAAATAACTCTGCTGGAGAGAATGAGAGCATATACCGAAAAGATTGTTGGGGACTACCAATGTGGTTTTAGATCAAATAGGTCCACCGTAGACCAGATTTTCACCATTAGACAAAGAATGGAGAAATTCTGGGAATTCGACAGAGAACTCCACCAAATGTTTATTGACTTCAAACAGGCATTCGACAGATTATGTAGATCAAAGTTGTGGCAAGCAATGCTAGAACTTGGATTCCCAAAAAACTTATATCGCTGACAAAAGTATGTATGGAGGATACGCGATGTAAAGTAAGAGTGGGACAGAATCTCTCCGACTCCTTCAGTATCAATAATGGTCTCAAGCAAGGTGACGCCCTCTCACCTCAACTCTTTAACATAGCATTGGAATATGTAATTAGGAACTCCAAAATCGAGAAGCCAACTGCTATCTTTCATCAAGAGGGACCAAACTCCTCCTGGCTTTTGCAGACGATATCGATGTCATTGGCAATAGTAGGATCAACCTTAAAGACTCCTTCATAAGGTTCGAAAAGGAAGGAGAAAAGCTAGGCCTCAAGACAAACGAGAACAAGACCAAGTATATGTACCTCAGTAGAAATAATCGGAAGCGAGATAGAGTAGGACAAAACTTCTCTATCGGAGACTACAACTTTGAGCGGACAAGACAATTCAAATATCTGGGTACAAGTATTAGCGAAAACAACGACATCACAGAAGAGATAAATAACAGGATACAGGCTGCAAACAGATGTCTTTTTGCTCTTCAAAACCTAATGAAATCTAGAATACTTACCAGGAAAACTAAGCTGAACATATACAAAACAATTATAAGGCCTGTCGTAATAGATGGACCTGGACACTAACGGTTGCAAGCGAAGAACGACTTAACCTCATTGAATGAAAAGTGCTAAGAAAAATATTTGACCCAACTAGAGACGAAAATACAGGGCAATATAGAATAAAAACCAACCAAGAACTCAAAGAACTCCACACTGATGCCAGCATAATAAACGAAATAAAGGTCAGGAGATTACAGTGGGCAGGACACGTTACAAGAATACCAGATGATAGAATGGTAAAACTGGGGTGGGATGAGGTTCCAGGGGCAAAACGTCCATTAGGCCAGCCCCGCCTCAGGTAGAGAGAAAGTATTTAAAACGACCTAAAAACCATGAAAATCGAAGATGGCCCCGATCGGATGGAGACGAAGGATGGAGACGTGTGGTTGAGTCAGCAAAAACCCACCCAGGGTTGTGAAGCCACAGATGATGATGAGGATGATATCTTACTAAGACAGAATATAGAAAGTATATTCAATAAATTCCAAGGTAAAACAAGGTAATGTACTTTATACACTGTACATATATTGGAATAATCCAATCTACATTATGTTTGCAAATAAAAATAAACATAAACTAAGCAAAGCTGTAGCATTTGTTTATGCCGGAATTTAAATACTACAAAAGGTGTGTATTATCATGTATTAAAGGCTACATAAAAGTGATCAATCCTTAGAGCTTTAACTGAAATTTTGAACAGAAACGGAAATAATTCGAAATACGAATTAACTCCTAGTTGGTTGGTGTGGGTCTACTTACTATATAAAATGCTCAAAGCTCTCATTGTTTTGTTGTACGAGATGATCCCCAATATTTTAATACATTGTTGCCCTCCGGGTTCGTTCACTATTCAGATTTCCTCTACACTTTACGTCGTATGTTTATCGATCGATCTTCCTCTAATCCGCAGTGCTTCCTCAATTTAAATATCATCACGATCAGTTGATAGGCTGCCACCCACCACCAACTTTTTCATAAACAGGGTTTTAGAAATAATGGTCCATTTTCTGAGTAAATATTCAACCTGGTAAAGAATTTCCCATATTGATCTGCGATAAATACAAGGTGGTTAGTGTTTGATGTTACTGCGCATACCTTTCCATTCTTCGATTTTAATAAGCAGTTTCGGAAACACTGCATCATCATATCGTTTGATCTTGAATTTCCCTGCCGTTTTGTGAGATCGATTTGGCCTTCAATATTCTATGCTGGTCGGTGGTATTAAACGATCAACTATTATCAAAATGTTTTTCCTTACCGCAGCTACAAACAATTTAGAGATCATAAGAATCATCTAATGTATATTGTTATTCATTTTTTTAATGATGTTTAGATATATTTTTTCTTTTCTTCACCTTTCGATGAGATTTCGTGTTTTCATTTTATTATTATTAAGTGTCAGGCACATATGATTTTGACAGGTAGATAGGTTCTATCAACTCGACGTTCCCAGGTAACGGTTTCCTGCTGATTTTTAAGGCATAGTTACTTGTTGCTTGACAAATGGTCTAGAGCAGAAGTTCGATGAACCGAGCTGTGACGTTAGATGATTCATCATGCGATTGGGCTGGTTATTTCAATTAAGTTATGTTGGCAACAATGTTTCGGAAGTCGTCACCAAATTTTCCATAAACAGGGTTTTAGAAATAATGGTCCATTTACTGATTCAATATTCAACCTGGTAAAGAATTTTCCATATTGATCTGGGGTAAACACACATCACCATATCGTCTGATCTTGAATTTCCCTGCCGTTTTGTAAGATCGATTTGGCTTTCAATATTCTATACCGTTGATGTCAAGCGCCTTTCATAGCTTTTACTAAATGTTATTTAAAGAGATTCGATAAGAAATCTTTTCCTCCCGTCTTCATTGGCCCCTTTTTATCAAGTTCATCATCACTGGAAATTTGTTGTTTATAATTCCGATATTTCTTTTAATGGATTTTTGAAAATGTGTCTCTGTTTCCATGTATTAAAGCCAAATATGCACTGTCATGTGATAGATCCTAGGAGCTTCAGCTAGCTTGCATTTTGAGCAGACATGGAAAAAGTTCGAAACACGAATGAACTCCGAATGTATCGGTAGATCCTACTTGCTACAAGCAAAATGCATTAAGCTGTCATTCTTTTGTTGTACCAGGAGATCCCGAATATTTTACCATCTTGTTGCCCTCCGAGCTTGCTTAGTATTTTAATTTCGTGAAGATGGAACGTGAAAAAGCATTTTCATTTTCATGCGATCCCATTCCAAAAACTACCATTCGATTGTTGATCGAAGCTGTGAATTATTCTGCTTTATTTTCATTATCGTCGTCATCAACAACGTGGGGCACTGGTGAACGAACGGATCTCTAATTTTTTTTCTGTCTGCCATACGACGTAAAATATGTGCACCGGGTTGTTGATCGTCCTCCTATTCTGTAGTGCATATTTAATCTTCTTCAAATTGATTACCGTTAAGATCAGTTGATAAGCCACCAGCCACTACCAAATTTATCATAAAGAGGGTTGTGGAAACGGCAGTCAATTTTCTAATTTAATCTTTAACCTCTTGCAGTATTTTCTTAGTGGCACCCATACCGATCTGCGATAAGTACAGGGTGGTTCGGGTTCTCGTCATTGATGTTACTACTCATATCTTTCCGTCCTACGTTCTTAATAACTTTGGGAGGTACTGCATCACCCTATCGAACGATCTTGAACTTTCCTATCCTTTTGTGAAATCGAGTTGGTATTCAATATGCTATGCTGGTCATTGGAGTAAAACACCTTCTCATACCATAGTCAAATCTAGAACTTGAGGTAGGTAAGAAGTTCATCTTCTAGATAAATCATTTGTCAAGAATTTTGGCAAATAACATGTAAGTTATAAGTTAATATCAATTTCAACATTATTTCATTGTGACGATATTTAACCCATCGAAGGTTTTATTGAACGCTATTTGAAGAGCTTCGATAATTATTTTCCCGTCTTCCTGGATGCCTTTTTTACAAGTTCATCATCGCCTGAAACTTTGTTGCTTCTCCTTTCATTCCGGCCGCCTATCTCCCTTTTGTTAAGTGATATATTTCTTCCAATTTCTGGATTCAATTTTTGCTAGTTGTTTTTGGCTACTTCATACATTGCTTTATGGTAAGCTTCTACAGTGCTTGATATTTCCTTTTTGATTAATATTCTTCTTTCTTGCTGCTGCTCGTCGTCTCATTACTTTTACACTTTTGTTTATCTTTTCAGTTTTAAATCTTAATGTGCAATTTAATACATAGTATATATATTTTTTAAGTCAAATTCACTTTGACGGCAAAACTAATATTGTTTCACTAATATTGGAATTAGCCAAATGGAAAGAAATAGAGGGAACTTCCAAAAAGCACGAGTGAAAATCTGACAACGTTGATTTGAAAGGGAATCCGGATTTATGCTGACGTAAGACGAATAAGAAAAAAGATAGAGATGTCAGTTTCAGGGCGAGCGATCCGAAGATTTATTTTAAATTTATGGTAAATAAATAAATCTTACTAAAGAAGTTGTTTGTTTCAGCCCGCACAGACATCGATATGGGTTTTGACGTTTTTATTGTGTGCTATATGGCCAATGTTGGATCTTTTGAAATAAATGTATGTTTCGATCGTGCGCGGAATGGAATATTAAATGTCATTCACTTATCGCACACTTCTCGTTTAGATTAAAATATAAATTTAATATTACAGTTAAGATATTGATAATATTGATATGCAGAATATGATTCGCAATATCTGAAAGTGTTTTGTATAAGGAAATAATTCACGAAATATCGCACGGGCTAAGTTAGCTTGGTACGAATCCATCCTTCGAACACTGCTAAGAACTAAATAAGCAATTTTTAACGACGTTTCGATCTATGTGAATCTTATCAGGCCGGGCCGGTACTAGAGGCAGAGATATTTACGCAATTTATTACTCTTTTCTCTTTTGGATAAGGTAACGTGGGGTAAGTGTGTACCAAATTTTAAAAGTTCGTGTTTACGTGAATATAAAAGATTTATCCAACTATGCCTATAAGTATAAATCGCGAAACCATGTAAACCTCGTTTGGTAACGTCAGGTTGTGACAAAATCATAATATTGCCTTCTATTCCTGCAAAGCAACATTCTTCTGGATCTGCCCAAACAAACCAAGTGGATCTTCGAAGATCTGTGGAACGTACTCTACGTATGAATTTCACTTCTGTCTTTCTTAGAGATAATATTTGACCGACATAATCTTCCCGCTTTTTTTCTGCAAAAGCAATTAACACCCAATCATTTACTCCTGCATTTTTGTTTATATCACTAACAAATACACTTAGTTCTTCTTGATCTCAAAATTCTTCAATGTCATTATCGTTATCATTTTCTTCACATACTACTTGCTCATCTGAAGATAATTCTGATCCTGACTCTATACTATTTTTTCACGAAGTTTACTCTTCTTCTCTGGTGTTCTATTTCGTTAACCTTGCAATCTTTTGACTACTTCTGAATACCTTTAACTTCCGCACCATTTGCAATCTTTGCTTTCTGTTTCTTTTGATCTGTATTTCCGTGCTGCTTCACTTTATCCAACAAATGTTCCACTTCCATTTTCGTCGATGAGTATGTTAAACTGGTCAGTTTGATCAACAGATGGACCTGCTTGATCTTGGTCATTTACGGGAATATCATTGCGGTTGCTGAGACCCTTTTGATGCGTTTCCCAACTTCTGATTGCAAGTGAATAAAAGTGCTCTTTCGAAATAACTTCAGAATTAAATGGAAATATTCCCCCTTTTCGAAAACCGCTGATTATTATTTCGGGGTTAGTTTCCATCCATAGCTTTCCTATCATGCTAAAATATTTTTTAGGAATTCTCTAACCCTAGTGATATATTTGCCACTTGATAACTTCGACAGCCCATTTTAATTTAAGGGATCGAAAGATCTTAAGTCGAGCGGTTGCAGCAAGTGACTAGAATGAGGGAGAATTTTTAATATTGTTACATTACTTTGCAAAGCACACGATATAAGATGTTCGTCGACGTGTGATGCATGGCCGTCATAAATTAATACCACTAGTCCAGCATCGCCAATATCCTTTAAAAAACTTTTCAGAATATTTTAAAAAAATATCCGACTCTATCCAACCGTTAGCCGTAGCGCGTAGGTAGTACCTGGGAAACTTTGACCATCGAAAGCAACCCATTCATCTCATATGTTTTTACCTTTAAATATGATAAAAGGTGGTGCCGTATGCCCAGCAGCGCCATTAGAACCGTTATGTTTCCTCATCCACCACTTTCTATAGTAAGACAAGCTGCTGTCCGCTTTTTGCTCACAACTTTGGTTTTAGACGGTTCCAAGCAGGGTTCCAAATGAGGTGTGGCTTATCACGCAAGCCTAAGTTATCCAGGATAATTTCCAATAATTCATAATATTTGTTTATAATGTGTAACCAGCCTTAAGCGTTGGGTATCAAATATGTAACTATTCTTGTTAGTTGCTCATTAGGTGGTCCATATGCTAGGTTTACTCAGAGGAATCATTTTTTAAATGCGTCTGTCTACCCTGTAAAAGAACGTTGAAAAACTATAGATACACGAATTAGTTATCACTTTGACTGCAATTTACCAAAATAAGCATCAAGATTCCAAAATATTTATTTATTTAAATATGTAAACTTACACAAACCCTTTCAGGACAATTAATCCTATCTCAAATTGGTTATGGTTACGCCCATTTCAACACGTTTTTCCTATTACAGTTAGCAAGTAAAGATTTTATTTAAAAACAAACCTAGCACCGGAGAGTTGTGTTACAATGCCCGGCCCTGGCAGTGGGGTCGTAGAGCGCCACCAGTTTTTCCCAACTAAACTAAAAAAGCTCCGCTGGTGTACGGAGTTGCTAGGCACGCTTATCAAACAAATAAACTCAATCCCTAACTTAATAAAGAAAACATAATGTAAAATTTAAGGAACAATCTATTTGCTACTAAGTTCTTTTTTTTTTGAAACACAGCAACAATCCTACAGTAAAATTTGCAGTTTAAAGACAAAACAATGTCAAATGACTATTAAATTAACTAATAATAGTGGTACAATATGGTGATTGTACGGAGACCAATTATGTTATTAACACCCAGTACTGTATGCCCTACAACTAAATGCGCTAAACTTTACAATCCGAAGTGATCACTTTGGTTTTCCTAAGCTTATTATATATACGTATACGTGCGCTGGTAGCTGCACCAATTATAAATGTAGCGATAATAATATGTATTGATAAATGACCACAATAATTATATCAATCGACTAGATAAACAAATGAATAAATGAAGAATAAAATTAATGACAGCTATCTTAGAGCTTGGCGGTCAATGCTTGATTTATATTAAAAGAATAATAGCGATTATATCAATCGGTCAGAAAAATAAATGAATTAATAAACCACGATACCCAGATCCGGTCGTCGAACTGGTGAAGGCGCCGGGCACCGGTAAGTACTGCTATGGCCCTCGATGGCCCCGAGGGTGAAACTAGCCGAGGACTCGATACTCCGGTGTTAAGGCTTGTAGCCCTGCGATAGAATCGGCTGTCGTGTATCCCGGAGATAGGATTTGTAACCTGGTGATAGAACTGGCCCGGAGATA
>MU196166.1:166-13551 GCA_016904865.1 Pissodes strobi
GTTCGATTATCGTCGATGTTTTCTTTTATTTTTTGAAGGTTGTAGTAGTAGTAGTAGTAGTAAACTCTCTATTGGCCTTTTGCGTGAGCAAATTCAGCCAGAAAAGACCTCTATCCAGGCTTAGTTAGAGCTAGGGCGACCCATCCCAAATAAGTTACACCTTGGTTGATAGAGATACTATTTTTTGAGCCTCCAGTATGTTGAGTATGTGTTCCTGGGGCCCCGACTTGTACATGCACGGCTTGTGGTTCGAACACCACCGGCTGGACCTTCACACACATTTAAATCTTGTACATGCATGGTTTTTTAAGGCTCAAGCCTCCGGCTGGACATCCGATTCTTCATCGGGGGGTCTAAACGGTCCCCGAAAGTTCACCATGTGCTCCCCAAACTAGTCATATATGTATATGAAGCTGAAAACAAAATGGCCGATACCCGACACCTTAGATTAGGTAAGGGTAAGGATACAGCGCATGACATTAAGCCAATGTACTGAAATTGAAGCCTTTTCAGAGCGGCGGCCATTATTTATGTGGCAAACACATCCATGGTTGTAGCGGTGCTATTTTGCAGTTATTTTGTGAGTTTTTGAACAAAGAGAGATAAAAACTAAGATTCATAATGGTAAATTGTTCGGCATATGGTTGCAAGAGTCGAAGTGAGAAGAAGGAGCCTGGAATTTCATTTCACAGGTAATTATTGTCTGCTGACCTTGTAGTTTATTTCTCGTTTTAATAACAATGCATAATGTACACATTGTGTTACCTCTGAGTATATCATGGTAGGGATGTTTATTTAATTATCGAGAGTAATTTGATACCCGATCTTGGATACTTTCAGTCATCAAATAATCAATAAAGCCATAAATCTGTTTTAAGGAGAGTCATTCAACAGAGGCGTAGGTAATATATTTTTCATACTCTACCTATAAAATGGCATACTCTACCTATAAAATGGCTATATTATTTTACGACTGAAAATTACTTTAACTTATTAATTATTATTTATTACTTATAATTTCAATTAATTTATTGAAGTTACCCAGGAATTTATGTGGCAGCTGTTAACAGGCATTTTCCCATGTTATCTGTCCTCTTCTTTCCTTGTCTAAGCCCGACACGTGTACACTCGACCCACGGTCAATATACTAGCGACCGAGGACGAATTGGAAGTCATTTTCTGAAGGTTATGTTTGTAAAAAGCTTTTCTCTTCATTTTGGGCATGTCTAGCTATTGTTGGTTACGCGCTCGTAGCGAGCGGAGGGCCATGTGTGAAGTGAAATATTAGACATTCTAAAATAGTAAACAAACCAAGTAATTGAGTTATTGGTCGGACTCATAAGTTGCCGTCCGGCGGCTAGCTCCAAATTAAGCAACCGATTTGTCAAGCACAGCGGCGCCGGGCGCAGATATTTTATTCTTAACCATCTACACCAGATGCCTGACGCATCACAATGATTACATTTGTAATTTGTATTTCTTCACTTCACGCATTGCCCTCCGCAGCCAAACAAAATTAATCCAAACTAATCGAAGGCATGTCCTGAATCAAGAAAAAAAAAAGGTTTTACAAACATTACCTCTAAAAAAGCATGTCTTGCTGCTGGAATCGAATCCGGGCCGCCGCCGCGCCGTATCAAAAACACAGCATTGAACCACTAAGCTACGAGGCCCACTGAAAGCAATTTCTTGGACCATAAAAACATCTACTTATTAGAAATGTGTTTACGCAAGCCCAGGACTCGTCAGGCAAAAGGTCTCGTGTAGATTATTAAGAATAAAATATATAAATATTGATTTTGTCAATTTGTGGCACATTGCCGAAATACGGGATATCAGCTGTTCCGGCGGGACAATTAAATTTGTGGCAAAAATACGGACCTCCCGGGGAATACGGGACGTCTGGCAACCCTAGTTATGAATGAGTCTATGAGGATTGAGGATGAGGGTTTTGTTTTGTATGTGTGTCTGATTCATAGATTAAATATTTAAAAAAGGCGTGATGTTATTTATTAAAAACCTTCTTGAACCAAACTCTGATATACGTCTAGTTGCTTTTTGTACTTGAATACCTTGCAGGTTTCAAGTGGCCTATATATATTTTTACTCTTTGTTCGTTTGTTCAACAATAAAGACGCCGCACTGGCTAGTCTTCGCCAGAAAATGCGGTTTCTTCATCCATGAAGTATTGCTGAATAAAACAAAAGCGATGTTAACGTACAAATGTGCCACGTTTCGCAGATATATGATTTATGAAAATAAATTGGGAATTTTCTCGGCGATATTCGCATTCGCAATTTCCGTTTTAGAACGGTGTGGAAATGCTCAGCTACGCACCCACTCGGGTGAGGGGAGCGTGGGTCTCACCACATAAGGACATACCCACCAAAACCACACCGTCCTTCTCTTGCTGTTAGCAGCTCGGCATTCTTACACCGTCCCTCCATGGTGTGTAAGTCTTGGATGTTCTTCTGGAGGTGATGTGTTTGATATTATGTGTGATTTGTGATTTTAAAATATATTGATAGTGTGTTAATAATATTTTTGAGATTTTGCTGTACTCTTTAGCTACAGTTTTTTATGGTAGGTGGTCGGGATGAACAATTGCTTGTATTGTTGCTTAAAACCATAAAGAAGAGCGTGGTATTTTAATTAACCACTTTTAATGGACAGTATAACATAGGGTGGTGAGAGAAATTGAAACATGTATTCGGTATTGATATAATTTAATAATGCAGGTGTAAATTGCATTTAAATATAATGGAGATAAATAATAAACAGTGTTTTCTATGTTAAATAGAAAAATATATATGTACAATTCTTAGACTAAAACTTTCAATCACTCATCATTCGTTCAAGTATAAAACTAAAATTACAAAAGCTTTCTTAAAATTAGAAATGTCTACTGAAGAGTCTTGATTGTTTGATTTAAAAATTAGTTTTTATCTTTCTTATTTTAATACTTCGTTCTCCAACTTAGCAACTTTCACACAGCATACCTTTTCACTTCGACTGCTTTACCTGCCTTGCTTTACAGGAATTTGACCAGGAATGTCAGTCTGCCTTCCGCCATTTTATATTCCAATTTCCAACGGGAACGGGGACGCTATCGTTTCTGACTTCGAAGAATTGCTTTAAAAAAGCTCAAAAGGAGGTCTTTGTCCAACCTTGGACAAAGATAACTGAGGTGCACGACATATTCTCTAATATTTGTGCATACAAGAGAAATTGGCCCAAAAAGGAATTTGACCTTTTGGCGCGAAGAGGCACTTGCTAGAGCTCGGTAGCACGACCGACCCAGCAACGTGGAGTGTTTGCAGAGCACTGAATTGAATAATTTCTTTCATCGAGCGGCTACTGGCGCTACCATCAAATAAAAAGTGGGGATTGGCACTTTGCCGAATTCGTTTGAGATTAAAAGGGTAGAAACGGTTTTCTTTCTTTATTTGACAGACTGATTGTTCACAAGACTGACGGAGACAAAAATACATTAACTTGAAAACGATTACAAACGTTTTCCATTACTAGTGAAAGTTGGCTCTATTGTAATCGGTTATATTGACAGCACTGCTGTACAGGTTCGAATTAAGGGATCGTCCGTCTAGGGTTGGACTAAGAGGTTTTGAAGAACGTGACATTTGCTGATTTAAATGTACAAATTGGGTTGTACCCGGGGTAAAATAAATCTATTTTGTGTTTAATTATGGCTCATTCATTATACGAACAAACAGGGTGTTATCACCAAACTATACGGTGAAAAACGATAGTTTCTACACGTGTTGGGGTGTTTCCCCAACAGTAGGGGTTAGTAATATTTTTGGGTTTTTAATTTTTTATTTTTTAATGTTTTTTGGATTTTCTACGCTGTGTTTGTGACATGCCTACGGTGGTTCGCGTGAGCTCTTATGTCTTGCTCTGTCCAGCCGTTTGGTCTGCTCCGTCGAATAGTGTTGTGATCAGTGGATATGCTATAGCTCTATAGATGACTTTAGACTTCATAACTTGGTTGTTAATTAATAACTTGTTGCAGTGGAACTTCGTAATGTGCGCCGGGAGTAAAATTTGAAGGCGTCACGGCGATCGCTTACGAAAAAGTGTCACGGACTTTTATTATGATATCTAGTTTACAAGATAAAAATATGGGTTATGCTCTATTACCTTGTTAAGACATAAGCGAAACTTTTATTAAGAATAGCTTTTTTTCCTTTTTTAGGCCTTCCTTTTTTGTTAAGTGAGTGATATATAAAAAAAACTACTTTTTAACCAAATCCGTTAAGATATGTATAAGGCTAGGGCGTTTAATTATTATGATATCTTTGTTACTTTACAAGATAAAAATATGGGGTTTGCTCTATGTCGTGGTCAAGACATAAGAGAAACTTTTATGAAGAATAGGTTTTTTTTTTTTCATTTAGGTCTTCTCTTTTTATTAATTGACTGCAATATTAAAAAAACTACTTTTTAACCAAATCCGAGGCTAGAGCGTTTAAGTTTAGTCGGACTTGACGCTGATGCAGTTCGACGGCTGAGGGGCAGGAGAAAAACCCTACAAAAACAGGTGGCGGTGAAGGACGTCAGTAGCAGAGTTTTGTTTTTAACTGTTTTGATAGGGGCTGAGTGAAATTAATTTTTTTTATCGCATTCTTTTCGAGACTTATTACCCGTGCTGTTGACTATAGTTCACACGCTTTTTTTATTGACATTTTTCTTTTTCTGTTAATTATTAATGGATAGAAAACATGTTTTGCTGCTATGCCTATGCTGATTTTACCTTGAATGTGCTCATTAAATGAGAGTTTGCTATCTAGAATTACCCCTAGATATTTGAGACTGTTATTCCACCTTAATCACGGAGTCTCCTGATTTTAAATTTGGAATTATTTTATTATGTTTAGTGCTAAATACATGGCCTGTGTTTTATTATCATTAATTTTGATATTTAAAGTTTCAGCTCAGCCATTTATGGAGTTTAAGTGTTGTTATGAGTGCATTTTAAGTATTTTTAAGTTTCTGTTTGTTGAATATATGCAGATGTCATCTGCATATATCGACAGTTTTATGTGCGGGTATTTTGGTACATCCGCTGTGTATAGTGGAATATAGTCTGGAAGAGAGGGGAGCCCTGGGAGACCCCGCCTCTGCGTCTCTTGAGCTTGAGTGTTCTGTGTTGTGGATAGTGGCAGGTTGTGTATTCTGTGTAATTTGTACACGAGTTCTTCATGCCAAACTTTATGAAGGCTTTTTCGACGTCCAGGGCAACAACTACGGTTGATGCCCGCCTTTGCCTCCTCGACAAATCTGGCCAAATTGTTCATTTGGGATTAGATTATATTCTGTTATGTGTGTGCTTAGTATGTTTAATATGATGCGTTAGCTTGCTCAAGGCTGAGAGCAAACTAATAGGCCGCCAGTGTTGTGGGAACATTAGGTTCTTATTTGATTTAGCCATGAGTATTACTTTTTGCTTTTTCCCAGCTGGAAAGTATTTTAGTTCTAGTGTTTTGCCTTCTTTTCTCTGTCCGCCGTTCTGTCTTCTTGTTGTTCATTTCGCTAAATTATGCTAGTCGAGGTACATCACCGATCTCCATATATAGATAAGCACAAAGCGATCCAAATCATACTGATTCATGCGCCTTCAGATGTAAACAAAAGAAGGTAATTCTGAGACTGTGCAGTTTCAATTAGCAGGTTATCGATCGATTCCACGTGCTTCATCACCGCATGGCCGCGAATAAGCGACAGGGATTTTAAGAATTTGGAAAAATATTTTTGCCGTTGTATATATTACGAAAAATTGAAAAGCAAGTTGATAGATGATATATTTAACATAAAAATTGCAAGCCATTGGTTTTTAAAAGAAATAGAATAGACCGACCGATAAAATATACAACTTTTGCTATTTTTTCCGAATCTTGCTTTGTTTTGGAGAAAACAAAAATTCTTTCCTCGTCCCTGGGCGACACAAAGACCAATTAAAAAATGTAAAAATATGACAGTAAGTATATAATTATGTTTAAGGAATAAAAATTGATAGGTATGCAAAAAAATACTACCAAATATTTTGGTACCTACTGTTACGGCTAGCCTAACAACCATCCGAACGTTTTTGTGCTACCCTATACAACTAGCCGCCGTGCCCCTCGCTTCTTTGTCTGTATGACTCATCGCCCCGCCGGTCGCGAACACCGATCTCCATATATGGATAAGCACAAAGCGATCCAAATCATACTGATTCATGCGTCTTCAGATGTAAACAAAAGAAGGTAATTCTGAGACTGCGCAGTTTCAATTAGCAGGTTATCGATCGATTCCACGTGCTTCATCACCGCATGGCCGCGAATAAGCGACAGGTCCGGATTTTAAGAATTTGGAAAAATATTTTTGCCGTTGTATATATTACCAAAAATTTCATCGAAAGCAAGTTGATAGATGATATATTTAACACAAAAATTGCAAGCCATTGGTTTTTAAAAGAAATAGAATAGACCAACCGATAAAATATACAACTTTTGCTATTTTTCCGAATCTTGCTTTGTTTTAGAGACAAAAAAAAACTATTTCTTTCCTCGTCCCTGGGCGACACAAAAACCAATTAAAAAATGTAAAAATATGACAGTAAGTATATAATTTTATTATGTTTAAGGAATAAACCATTGATAGGTATGCAAAAAAAATACTACCAAATATTTTCGTACCTACCTAATTTTTACACTCTTTATATGTGGCATGCATTTTTTTTGTTAAAAATATTAACTAGTTTGCCCAAAATGATTTTATGACCAAGAAAATTTAAATGATTTATACTGTAAAATCTGGTGTAACACAGGCGCAGCACTGAAACTTGTAAATTTTCAAATATACATATTTTTTAAAATCATCCCTTTGATTCAAAAATATTAAAAAATGGATGCACCTCCTAATAAAACCCTTAAATTTTACTTTCTCTTTAAGTTAGTCTTGAATAGGTACCACTTTTAAAAGAGATTTATAATATTAAAGTATTTTGCATTCACACATTACATACCACAATCTGTAGGCAAGAAATATACCTTTTTTTACTTTTTTAAAATATGAATTTTTGTTGCATTGAATAGCTAAAATAACTTTGGGGCAAAGAAAGATTTATTAAAACAAAACATCATGATATAAACGTTTTATTTACATTAACTTACATTAGGTAGTAGTAGTAGTCTATTTGGAAAAAGCCAATAATACAAAATATGTAGGTAGTATGTACCAAGATACAAAATTCTTAAGACTATACACACGTCTAAATGCTCATGAAAACCTTAAAACATTTAAGAGTAATTAGGAAGATTCCTGAGAAATTAAACTGATTATTTTTTATTACAACAGTGAAAAAAAAATCGATAAGTATTTTTTTATTTCCACTAAATATGAATATTACGAGAGCCAGCTTTTAGTTTTGTATATATAGATATACTATACATGGTGTGACGTAATAATTTGCATTTAAAGATCCTTTACACAAATAGTGCACTATGTAAAAATCGACCTCTCCTATTGGTCGATCCATCTTGTATTACGATATGTCTGCGTGATGCAATCGATTTCTATCGAGAGCTCTTGTGGTGTAGAGGTTTACATCGTTGGGTCTTACCTGGAAAACACGGGTTCGAACTCCGTTGCTTTTTTTTTAAAGAATATGTTTCTAAACAGCTTTTTTTCTTGATTTTGGGTATGTCTTGGGTTAGATTGGGTTAGCACCTGGTTAGTTTCCTTTTGTTGAGCCACCGTAGCGAGCGAAGCGAGCGGAGGGCCATGCGGATCGACCAATGGGAAAGGCCGATTTTTATATAGAGCACTATTTGTGTAAAGGATCTTATAATGCTAATAATTCATGTGTATTGTGACGTCATAACCACATTTCAAGGCGTATCTGCCTCATTTTTCGCCTTATGAAAAAAAGAAAAAAACACGTGTCCACTTAGTTTTCATCGGCTATCGAAAAATTGATGAAACTCCCTCATTGTTCCGTATACCAGTTTCTGCTATTTTAATAGATTTTTTTAAAAATATTTTACAGACTGTTCTATAGGTTCAACATAGAAATAATCCGTGGGGGAAACTTTAACATTTTTTTCCAATTTTAACTCCCTTCTTTTATTTTTTCTTTACCTTTACAGATAGAAAAGACATACAAATTGTACTTTACGTCACTCACTACACTTTTCTGTCCTAAATTTTTAAAAGAAGGGGGTAAATATTGGAAAAAAAATTAAAGCTCCCCCCACGGATCATTTTTATATTATTGAACCCATACATGTAGTATGTAAAACAATTTTTAAAAATCTTTTAAAATAGCAGAAACAAGTATGGGGAACAATAATTACCCATTTACGGATCTAAAAAAAAAATGTTTAGAGCATCAAAGCTCAACAAAGTAAATTAAAATCCATCCTACCTATAAGAAGACTCTTTTAACACAAAATGATAAAACTGAATAAACTCACTGCTATTTATGCATCGTGACAGTAAATAAACCCTTTTTAAGAAATTATTCTCATATTTTGTATGTAATGCTGCAGTTATCCTTAAAAGAAAATGATACTTACTTAAAATAAGAAATCCCTGGTATTCTACCCTTAGCTTGGCAACACCAAATCACACACCGTTGAGTATTTTCTTTGACCTTGGCAGTTGACGCCGCTATCTAACCAATACCTCCTCAAGAGGTATTGATCTAACCCGCCACAGCCTCCTAAGGCAAACTGCAAATGGCTCATCATTCGGCGCCCTCTCCCGCCCCTATACCCACGGCACGTTACTGCTAACGTCTACACCAACTTATACACTAACAAAATACACTAATAACGAACTATTATAATAATAAACTAAACTAGATGTCCAGGAGTAAACTAGTTATTTTCAACGAAAACGATAATATAAACCACTCAGACGCACGTACGTACTTCAATAAGTGAACGAAACGAAACTCATTACGGCAAACACAGAAAAAAGAATTATTTCAAGCGCAAGCAACAAGCAAGGTCAGAGAAATTTGATAATATTTTTGATTACCGAACTGTAAAAGCTTCATGAGCTGATTTCGTTTTGTCGCTTCTCGGTGTTTGTGCGCATGAGTAAAATTATCCTATTTTCAGTTCTGTCCGACGCAGAACCCGGTTTTTTTCCCCATGATTGGTACGATTTTTCTACGCTTGCAGACTGTTTGTGCTTATCCATATATGGAGATCGGTGGTCGCGAAGTATCAGGATCGCTGGACTGGAATTATCTCGATGGCCTCGTCGAGATCATATAGAGTGGCGTCGGAATACTTCCCGAATATTCGTGATAGATTGGAGATTATATATATAAGCAGACCTAAGGCGAATGTTAGTTAGTTAGTCGGTTAGTCAGTTGAGTTCAGTTAATCATTGAGTGTTGAATAGATATTAGTTGTAAAGTTATAAGAGTAGTTAGAGTGTTAAATTGTATACAGTGGTAGTGAATAAAAAGAGTATTAGTTGAAAATAGCAAAGTTGTAATTCTGTTAAGAACCCACGGGAAAAACGTAACATTTGGTGTCAGAAGTTGGATTGTGAAGGGACCGGACTTGCGAAGTATTTTTCGAGGAAAGAAGTACAAGTACGTCAACGAGACCGTTTGATTGGTGGATTCTGGTAAAATTTTATAATATTCTATGGTCAATACAAGGCAACAAACGGCGGAAATGGAGCAAATAAATAAAATGTTGGCCGATTTTATGGATAATTTAAATGCTGAGAGGCGAGCGGATCGGGAAGAGGAAGAACGTAAAAAGCAGATAGAACAGGAGCGGCTTCAAAAAATTTTTCAAGATCAAGAAGACAAAAGGCAAGCAGAACAGGACCGGCTTCAGAAAATTTTACAAGACCAGGAAGACAAAAGGCAAAAAGAACAGGACGACCGGCTTCAGAAAATTTTACAAGATCAAGAAGACAAAAGGCAAGCTGAACGGGAGGATGATGAACGTAGAAGGCAAGCAGAACAGGACCGTCTTCAGAAAATTTTGCAAGACCAAGAAGACAAAAGACAAGCAGAGCAGGACCGGCTGCAGAAAATTTTACAAGATCAAGAAGAGAAAAAGCAAGCGGATCGGGAAGAGGATGAACGTAGAAGACAAGCAGAGCAGGACCAGCTTCAGAAATGGATGCTTGATGTAATTGTAGGCGAGCAAGGAAAATTACAGAAAATATTGGACGGGCAAAATGAGAAATTTGAAAAAGAAGTAAACAATATACAAAAAGAAGTTGGAACTGTACAAAAAGAAGTGGGAAAGGTACAAAAAGAAGTAGGAGACGTACAGAAAGAAATGAAGAATCTACAAGCAGATGTTACCAGACTAAAACATCAAGTACCAACCGAGAAGGCATTCGCCTCAGGACAAAACATCAAACCTCCAACGTATGACGGTCAAACATCGTGGACAATGTACAGAAGGCAATTTGAAGCCGCTGCTGTTGCCAACGGTTGGAATAACGAAGAAATGGCTACATCACTAGTGGTTGCGCTTCGTGGATCTGCCCTGGAACTATTGCAGACTATTCCCATCAGCCAACAGGGGAAATATGACATACTTGCAGCTGCCCTGGAGAGACGATTTGGAGACCAACATAGAAGGCAACTGTATCAGGCACAAGTTAAGTGCCGACATCAGAAGCCTGGTGAAAACCTGCAAGAGTTTGAGGCAGACATAAGACGTCTCATTCAATTGGCCTACCCGGGAGCGACAGAGGAATTTCAAGAGGAACTTGTCGCTGAATATTTCGTGGACGGTGTCAGAGATCCAGAAACTCAGAAGATGCTACGTTTAGCCAAATTTGATAGCAGCCGTGAAGTTTTGGGTAGAGCTCTGGAAATCGAGGCGGCCTGTAACATCTCTAAGCCAGCAATCAGGGACGTATCCATCAAGGAAGAAAATTTGGCGAACAGTTGTGAACTAACTGAAATGGGCGGTATTTTGAAGAAATTAACCGAAGTTCTTCAGGCCACGGGGAGATTCCGGGAGTCACTAGAAGTTAGGCCATACAACCGTAATCAGTGCTATAGATGTGGCAAGACTGGACACTTCAAAAGGGACTGTCGAGTACAAAGATTCCAGGAGCCAATAGAAGATAGGCCACATAACCGAAATACATCAAATCAGTGTTATAGATGTGGAAAGACTGGACATTTCAGAAGGGACTGTCGAATACGGATATTCCGGGAGCCAACAGAAGTTAGACCATGTAATCGAAAGGCTACAAATCAGTGCTATAGATGCGGCAGGACTGGACATTTCAAAAGAGACTGTCAAGTACAAAGATTCCGGGAGCCACTAGAAGATAGGCCACGTAACCGAAATGTTCCAAATCAGTGCTATATATGTGGCAACATTGGGCATTTTAAGAGAGACTGTCCAGTACAACTACGACCTACAGCTCCATCCAGAGACAACAGCAGTTCAAAGCCAAGTCAGGAAGAGTTGAAACAATATAACTTTAAGGCTAAGCACAGGGAAGGAAGATGGCATAGTAATACAGATGCTTTATCCAGAAGGTCATGTGAGGATAATTATAAACATCGCCAAAGAATTGACCAACGAGAAAGAATCACTTCCATTAGGCGAATCAAGTTTAAGGTTGATCAGCAGTGGACCACAGAGCAACTAAAGAAAGATCAGCTTGAGGATAATGAAATAGCACTACTACTAAAAGCTAAGGAAGAACGTCAACCAAGACCAAGCTGGAGAGATATTTCAACTAAGGGATCTACTTTTAAATCTCTGTGGGCTCAGTGGGACTCCCTGGTAGTTGAAAATGGACTCCTTAAACGAGCCTGGGAAAGCGCCGATGGCAAGGTAGTGAAGACGCAGTTAGTGGTACCAAGGAAGAAGGTATCGGAAGTTCTGGATGGAGTACATAATAGAAAGTTTGGTGCTCATCTCGGAGTGAACAAAATGATTGGCAAGATCCGCGACAGATTTTACTGGGTCAACTACTGCCAGGATGTGAAATCATGGTGCCAGCAGTGTTCAACCTGTGCCTCAAGTCAAGGACCTCAGACAAGATCCAGTGGGAAGATGAAACAGAATGATGTGGGACTACCGTTTGAACGTCTCGCTAGTGACCGAATGAAGGCTCGATATGATCTCCAAGCTTCCTCTAGGGGATTTCGGATGAACGATAAAGTCTGGTTATATAACCCGCAAAGGAAGACAGGAAGATCTCCCAAGCTAACACCAGTATGGGAAGGACCCTATACGGTCATCAAAAGAATTAATGACGTTGTGTATAGAATTCAGCGTAGCCCCAGAAGCAAACTGAAAGTTGTCCACCTCGACAGGTTGAAAGCATATCACGGACATGAAGTAGCTGATCGGGACGATCAGAATTAAGAGGGAGGCAATGTTACGGCTAGCCTAACAATCATCCGAACGTTTTTGTGCAACCCTATACAACTAGCCGCCGTGCCCCTCGCTTCTTTGTCTGTATGACTCATCGCCCCGCCGGTCGCGAAGTATCAGGATCGCTGGACTGGAATTATCTCGATGGCCTCGTCGAGATCATATAGAGTGGCGTCGGAATATTTCCCGAATATTCGTGATAGATTGGAGATTATATATATATAAGCAGACCTAAGGCGAATGTTAGTTAGTTAGTCGGTTAGTAGTTAGTAGTAGTTCAGTTAATCATTGAGTGTTGAATAGATATTAGTTGTAAAGTTGTAAGAGTAGTTAGAGTGTTAAATTGTATACAGTGGTAGTGAATAAAAAGAGTATTAGTTGAAAATAGCAAAGTTGTAATTCTGTTAAGAACCCACGGGAAAAACGTAACACTACCTAATTTTTACATTCTTTATATGTGGCATGCATTTTTTTTGTTAAAAATATTAACTAGTTTGCCCAAAATGATTTTATGACCAAGAAAATTTGAATGATTTATACTGTAAAATCTGGTGTAACACAGGCGCAGCACTGAAACTTGTAAATTTTCAAATATACATATTTTTTAAAATCATCCCTTTGATTCAAAAATATTAAAAAATGGAAGCGCCTCCTAATAAAACCCTTTTTATATGCGTTTGCCTTAAATTTTACTTTCTCTTTAAGTTAGTCTTGAATAGGTACTACTTTTAAAAGAGATTTGTAATGTTAAAGTATTTTGCATTCACACATATACCACAATCTGTAGGCAAGACATACACCTTTTTTTAGTTTTTTAAAATATGAATTTTTATTGCATTGAATAGCTAAAATAACTTTGGGGCAAAGAAAGGTTTATTAAAACAAAACATCATGATATAAACGTTTTATTTACATTAACTTACATTAGGTAGTAGTATTCTATTTGGAGAAAGCCAATAATACAAAATATGTAGGTAGTATGTACCAAGATACAAA
>JAEQML010076042.1:0-13551 GCA_016904865.1 Pissodes strobi
AGGACCTCTAATGCGGTATAAAATGATTGGAAAATTATAGTTTTTCGATTATTCGGATATATTACTTTTTTCGTACATACCTTATTAAACAATGGCAACGGCTTGATCATTTTTCGATCTTATAAAAACCCTAAAACAGAGTTTTATCCATAATATAGAAACCGAATTTTTGCACTCGACGTGCGTTTCGCTAACCATGTTAGCATCATCAGGAGATGATTAAAACAGTTTAAATCATCTCCTGATTAAGCTAACATGGTTAGCGAAACGCGCGTCGAATGCAAAAATTCTGTTTCGGTTTTAAACTGTGTTTTAGTGCATACTTATAAAAACACTTCTATAAATGGAGTAGAAAAAAGTCTTTGCAGAATAATCATCAACATCACTTTTATTTCTTCACATGCACAGGAACTACTAGTCGAACCGAAAGCAGACACGTACTGGTCACTGGTCAATTTCCAGCCCTATCTAGGGGTTATTCATGATAAGGCGCACAGGTAGTCCTGAGTTTCAAAATACTACGTATCTTGAAAGTATGGGGGCCAGTTTGGGTTAAAATTGGTGTAAAATTGAATATGATTTTTTTGATAAGACGGACAGGTAATCCTGAGTTTCAATATACCTACTACGTATCTTGAAAGAATGGGGACCAGCTTTGGTTAAAATTGGTGTAAAATTGAATATGATTTTTCTTAAATCTTAGAAATGTTTCCAATTTAATTTAAATTGCCTAAAAATTTTCTTCAATATTGTAATGCAGCTTATACAATACAAATTGGTTCAGAATATTATCATACATATTTTATAGGATTAACAATAGGTAATAATGCTTATATTAAACAGCCAATAGCCAGCCATTATGTAATTTGCATCTGATATATTAATAATAATATATTGGAAAAAGCCAGTGACGGCGAAGATCCCCCGACCTCTTACCGTGCTGGAAGGCCCCAGCCTCCCAGCCATGGAGGCCGGAGGAGCTTAAACGAAACGTCGACAAGAAGAAAATTTACACAGCCACAGAACAACGCATTATTTACCACGTAATATTTGAAGAGCTATTAGGAACTAAACCTTGATAATAACAAAATCCGATTAAATCAAACTTAAATATCAATTAAAAACTACTTCAAACACTCTGAAAACCGTCATTTGTAATTAGAACAGCTCTAAATAACATTAAAATAGCATAGGTTAAGTGGTTTGCCGCCAAAATAAGTCACCGATGACGTAGTCGACAATCGGCAAGGCCCCGCCCACATGCGCAATGTCATATCTTCTTTTTGTTTGTATCATGCATTGTACATACTTATATCTGTATTATAATAGAAATGGACAAACTCAGAGGTGGACCATTTGATTTGTATAGGAGTGGATAAACAATAACCGCCTGTTGCACTATTCAAAAGTGGCAACCTATGGGCGAAAAAACGGGTTTCAGCGGATGACAAAATCGACGCAAAATCGAAAAACGTAAACAAAGAAAATCCCATTTCGTCATGCGCACTAAAACACTTGCTTTCATAGCAGGCGTCGATCAGAACCGAACTTGGCTTTTGTCTTTGACGTGTTTTCGGTTTGACGGCGCCGGCGAGGCGTTTTGTGTTGATAATTCAAATACTTTACTTTTTGCTGGCTTTCTTATTTGAACCTAGTGTTTGTAGTTGCTTAATTAGTTTTAGTTTAGTGGTTCACGCTTGTGCTTTGTGCGCACCCTATTTTGATTTTCGTTTTAATTGAACAATACGCACATAAACAATGGGCGATGCTACCAAAATAGAATCCCGAAAGTGTATGGTTGTGTTTTGTAGCAATAGAGGCAATAAAATACCCGGGATTTCCTATTTCAAGTAAGTATAATTATTATAAGTATTACTTATGTATACCTTATTGTTTGTTTCACCATGCTAACTGGCCCATTTCACAATCGGCAAGACTACTCTACCGAATATTTGGTGACATAATTATTACTTTCGTTCATAATCACAAGAGTACGAGTTCAAATTTTGGAGTCCGGGCCTGCCTAATAACCTTTATACTGCAACAGATGGCGCCCACTAATTACTAATTCTCTAATGCGCAAGACAAAATAGGAATAGTTTTGTTTACATTTCGCGGTTGTAAATTTGCCATGTTTGGTCTATTTATTGCTTATCCACTCCTATACAAATCAATGAGGTGGACACGTTTGTGCCGCTAAAAACTGCAGTCCGAACAGTTATACATCTAACATGAAAATAACTATTTTGTTAATGTAAGCATAACTGTCTTTTATTGGAATGTAAGTAACTTTGAATATAATACTCCTTACTATGATATTGTTTATCCTAAAATGAAGATAATGTTACAAATTACCTTAACCAAATTAATTGTTTTAATAGTTATTTGAGTTTTTAGAGCCTAAAATAACGGAGAATGCCGCTTGAGAAAGAATGTTACCAGGTGACGCGTAACGGAGCGGATTACCTTTCGAAAATGGCAATCTTACTTTGCGCTCGGAAAATATAAATCTTTTTCTACAGCCGCATTTTTAAAAATTAAATGCGCATTTTTCTCTATATACTTATTCTGAAATTTGCAAATGGCTGTCATTGTCGCATATTATATTCGGGCATATTTAGAGCAGGCGTGCAGCAACAACTGTAACAAACGCACGACTGTCATTTATTTACTGTTGGTTGCCATGACGATAAATAGCACACTCGACGGAAAAAGTGAGAATTTTCTTTTCCATGTAGAGCGTAATAGTATATTATTTTATATGGAGGAAAAGTGATACTTTTCATGGCGCGCTCGTGTTTAACAGCCGAACGGAGTGAGGCTGGTAATAGAGAGCAAGCCATGAAAAGTAACTTTTCCTCCAAATAAAATATGCTGTTTTTTTCTTCAAATGTCGACAAATTAATGCAAAACATCTCTTTTTAATAGTAATAATATCTAATTATTATTAAAGATAAATGGGTTCGCAAGGCGGCTTAGACGACGGTCGTAGGTGGCCTTGCTTAGACCGGTGTCGGTGAATGTAACATAAAGCTGTCAGTGGACACTGTCAACAATAATTATATTTTGAGATTGCGTCTCCGATTGCGTTTTAATTCCGTATTAATAAGCAGTTATTGAGTAAGTTCGATTAAATAATAACCAATTTGTTCCTAAATTAGTGATTTTTAGAAATGCAGTCACAAATTGAGTGATAAATACAAATTGTAGTTTAATAAATCTTGAGTTGTTGGCGCTTATTTTGTTGTCTGTTTGTATTGTATCTATGTTGCTATGACAACACTTTTACCTCCGCCGGCGGAAAAGTGAAAAGTAAAGCTCCGGCGGAGGAAAAATGAAACTTCACGGCCGCCTACACAGTCGAGTAATGACGGATTTACTGACGTTTGAAGAAAAAATAATAATGCCGCGGCAACAATTTAAGATCCCATACAGTCATACGCCACTATGCTATTTTAGCCGCTGCTGATTGGTGGGTTAACGTCACTTTCAGTTTATCTACGGTCCAGTCAGTTTTTATACTAGGTCTAGCTAGTCTAGTGGCCAGATTCTGCGTTTGGAATGTAGACGTCCCGCCTTCAATTCCCGTCGGGTGGAAAGACATGTTTTGTTTATTTTTTTAAGGTTATATCTTTGTTTCTTTTCGTAAATTGGGTTAGCTTTGTCTGGTTGCGCCCCGGAGCGAGCGGAGGGACAGGCATGAAGAGTTATCAGAACTCTAATGTAACGTTAACAGCACGGCTGTAGAAAAAAAAATTATTGTACAAGGGTGTGGTCCGGTTAAAAGGGGCCTATATCTTATCTCGGAAATTACGGGGGTTGCAAAAAAAAAGTTGTTCCTAGTAAAATGATCTTTTTTTACAACCAAAGTTACATTTTTTTTCATTGAAACATCCTAGATTTTATTAAATTTTTGGAGTATATTTAAAATTCTAAGCATATTTGATGTATGATGTTATACCTTTAGAGTTAGTACTTTCACAGCTATAAACAGTTGAAAATCGGTACTTTGGCTACTTTTCACCCTGGTAGCAAGAAGACCTTTAGAGATGGAGTAAAATGAATTCCACATTCCTATCTTAACTTTTCAATAGCTTAACGGTTAAATAGATGCGAGGAAATACACACATGTCAAACTTGGATGGCATATAAAAGCATATCAAGATTTGGATGGCACCTCTATTTATATATTTTTTCGTGCATATGAAAATGCTTCCAAATATATACAGGGTTTTTCACTTAAAACTCCGCACGCCAATATCTCGAAAAGGAACAGAAATATTTAATTTATGTAAAAAGTGGTCAATAGACGGGGTCAAAAAGATATGTTTCACAGTTTTAAAAGTTTGGCGTCTACTAAGAACTGGGCGCCGCGACGCATCGAAAATATAAATCGATTGCAGGGACTTTGAAAGTACGCACATACGAAAGTACATGCTATTTAAAAACTTTTTTGTTATTTACTGAAAATTGTTTTCTTTACTCGTTTCTGAGTTATACCGGTTTTTAGTACAAATTTTTTGATAGAGAAAAAATGTGATTACCGATGAGTTTTACAAGTAGAATATTAGGTACTATGGCAACCGTTGTTATCAAAATTGTTTCAATTGATACAATCGATAGAGGTTGTCATTGCTGGTTCAAAGATATTGTCAAAAATTTGTCGCAAGAAATATCAAAATTTTGTTTTCGATTTGAATTATATGAAAATGGTCCAATTTAGCAACGAAGAGAAGGTAGACATGTTATTGGTGTTTGGCGAATGCAGGCCAATTTGTAGGGAATCAAAAAGAGTTTAAGCACAGCGGTATCCGCATAGAAGGGTCCCAGATGCAAAAACTTTTTCAAGTTTATGTAAAAACTTCAGAGAACATGGCAGTTTCGCAAAACCAAAAAGAAATATAGAAAAGACGACTACAGCTGAAAACACTGCTGCTGTAATTCAGTAGGTTGATAATAATAATCCGAAGATATCCCTATCAAAAATAAAAGAAAATGCCGGTGTTTCCATAAATTCATCGTGGAGTGGAGAATCCTAAATGGAAATTATTTCCGCCCTTACAAAACTAAACTAATCCATAAATTAGAACCAGGTGACCCCGCTAGAAAAATGGATTTCTTAGCAACATTTTGTGATTTGTATAGCCAAGATGAAAATTTTCTCTCAAACATTCTATGGAGCGACGAAAGTCGATTCCACAATAATGGAATCGTTAATAGACACAACTGTCGTTTTTGGTCCGAAAACCATCCTCGCTAGATCAGAGAAAGAGGTAATCAGCGAGTTTTTGATATCAATGTCGGAATATTAAATGGATTCCTTATTGGACCGCACTTTTATGAAGGTACCTTAAATGCAGACCGATATTTAAGATTTCTTCAAACTACACTTACGGACTTGTTAGAAGAAGTGCATCTGGAGACTAGAATGAGAATTTGGCTTCAGCAGGATGGAGCGCCTGCACACAATGCTGGAATTGTAAAGATGTATTTAAATAGAGAATACCCCAATAGATGGTTTGGTACTAATGGACCGATAAGACGGCCGGCGAGGCCCCCGGACATTACACCACCAGATTATTTTCTTTGGGGACATCTAAAGGACGTTGTCGAACCTATCGAAGATTTGGCTGATCTTATTAACAAAATTAGTGCAGCGTGTGCCGCTATTACACGAAGGACGCTTCTACAAGTGACACAAGCCCATCTATTGAAAGTTTTTGATAGTTGTGTTTGAGCAACCCAATGGTTGGGTTATTATCAACCTGCTGAATTACAGCACCAGTATTTTCATCACTTGTAGTCGTCTTTTCCCTATTTCTTTTTGGTTTTACGAAGCTGCCATGTTCTCTTAAGTTTTTACATAAACTTGAAAAAGTTTTTGCATCTGGGACCTCTTCTCTGCATTCTTCAAACACCAATAACATGTCTACCTTTTCTTCGTTGCTAAATTGGGCCATTTTCATATAATTCAAATCGAAAATAAAATTTTGAGATTTCTTGTGACAAAATTTTGACAATATATTTGAACGAGCGATGACAGCCTCTATCGATTGTAATAATTGAAACAATTTTGATAACAATGGTTGCCATAGTACCTAATATTCTACTTGTAAAACTCATTGGTAATCACATTTTTTGTCTATCAAAAAATGTATTCTATAAACCGGTATAACTCAGACACGAGTAAACTAAACAATTTTCAGTAAATAACAAAAAAGTTTTTAAATAACATGTACTTTCGTATGCGCGTACTTTGAAAGTACCTGAAATCGATTAATATTTTCGATGAGTCGCGACGCCCAGCTCTTAGTAGGCGCCGAACTTTTAAAACTGTGAAAAATATCTTTTTGACCCCGTCTATTGACCACTTTTTACAGAAATTAAATATTTCTGTTCGTTTTCGAGATTTTGGCGTGCGGAGTTTTAAGTGAAAAACCCTGTATACGGAAATCTGAAGAATCCCCACGATGGCTTTGATTCAAAATTCAAAATTGTTTATTCATGTCAATACATTGTTTACATACGTCAATAAAAACAAAACCTTAAATAAGGAAGGAATGGAAAAAATTAGACTAAAACCTAAGTATTTAGAAAAAGATATACACAAAACAATTGGCTTATTCACAGTTAAAATGCTTAAAATTACAAGAACGTTGTACATCATACTCGAAACCAGTCACAACATAAAACACAAATATCACAAAATACACTATATTAAGAACCTATGATTAAGAAATTCATGGATTGAATAAAATGCATTTTCAATTAAAATTTGTTTAACCTTTTTTTGAAACATAGAATTTGTCATTGTTTTTATTTCATCTGGTAGAGCATTATAGCATTTTACTGCCCGATATTCTGGCCCTGTTTGACACCTCTTCAGTCTCCAATAGGTTGGGGCAATATATTCCCTGTGCCTAGTCCCGTAGCTGTGAACTTCCTCTTGGGTTCTAAAGGAATTTAAATTCGCTCTAAGGAATTTAAATATACTGTCCGGGGACTGTGAGTATTCTGAGGTCTTTGTAAGCTTGGCGACAATCCTCCCTGTAATCGAGGCCAGCACGTACCCTTACCGCTTTACGTTGAAGACCAAAGACATATGTACCGTCTGTTGCATGCCCCCAAGCTAGTATTGCGTAAGACATATGGGAGTGAAATATGGAGAAATATGCCGTCTTCAAAGTAGTCTCAGATACATGGTTTGAGAGGTTTCTGAGAAGAAAGATATTTTTGCTGAGTTTTTTGCACAGTTCACTTATATGTGGTTTCCAAAGCAACTTTGGGTCCAAGTAAGCACCCAGGAATTTCAAATCTTCCCTAGTATTCTCATTCACACCGTCCACCACACCAAACCAATTTATTTGCTGTAAACCATTCTTCAGCTCTCGCCTGTGCCACCATGATATTCTCAACTGCTTCTATGACTGCATTAGATATACAGGACACAGTGGTGTCAAAGTGTGTATCTATCATTTTGATCAAAATTTGGGAGATCATTTATGTATATTAAAAAAAGTAGTGGGCCCAATACTGAACCTTGGGGGACCCCAATGTTCAACACACTTTCTGATGATGACTCCCCTGAGACCCTAACAACCTGCCTTCGGTTTTCTAAGTAAGATTTCAGAAGTTGAATACTTGCATGGTTGAAGTTATATTTTTTAAGTTTTTTTAGGAGGATATCATGGTTGACACAGTCGAATGCCTTACTCAAATCGCACATCAAAACACATTGTTGCTTTTATAGCAAAAAATTAATCTATTTTTCAAAGAAATTTTGAACGATTCGTTGTCCTGCCAAATATTTGCCAAAATTTATTAAATATTTCTCAGTTCAGTTTAGCCACGCTTGTCCCGAGTTCCCCAAAAATTTTGTTATTCAATTAAACATACGACTTAGGATATATTATACTTTAGAAGATATTAACAAAAACTTTAACAGTATTAATAAAAATAAGCTTATTATATGAAAAACTCAATAATTATACTTTTTACTTTTAAATAGATACATATTTGATAACAAACCTATTTTATACCTAAAATAGTTATTATTGTAAAATAAATAGTTTTTTCTATGATTTTAGTGGTTTATATTCCCTTTCTTCCCGCTTAAGACAATATCTTACATAAAAAAAGTAAGTATAGGCACCTATATATTTAAAACAAAAAATTGCTATCTATTTTTTCTATCAGCAAGAATGTAGGTACACAAATATACAAATAAAAATTAACTGAAACCGTTGATTTACTCCTATCAATGATCAAACTAAAAAAAAAAAGATAATATCAAAACTCCAATCCTGTCTATTAAACATTGAATATTTCTTATCCCGGCCCTGTGTTTTAACCCCAAAATGGCGCCGGTGACGTCAGATTCACTTAGATCAAAGGCGCCGACCACCACCGGCCAGAGTCGGCTTGCTGATAGAAGCGTCTGGAGACCCGATGTAATTTTCGATACCGACTCTAGCGCCATCTAGTGTAGGTAGCGTTGACTCGAGCGATTGAATTCGCGCTATGTCTTCGCGATACAATCGGTTTTAAACATAAGCCCTGGTGGCCGAGATGTCTAGATGGTTAGGTCTCAACTGGGCAGCGGCTACTATCGTCGGTGGCGGCTCGGGTTCAAACCCCGTTGCTTTTCTTATTTTTTCTTTAAGATTAAGTTTCTAAACAATTTTTTTCTTGATTTTGGGTATGTCTTGGGTTAGCACCCGGTTAGTTTCCTTTTCTTGAGCCCCCGTAGCGAGCGCAGCGAGCGGAGGGTCATGCGAAAAGTGATATTACTTATTGTAATACGTGCCCATACTTTGGATGCACTTTTTACGAAATATTTTGCTTTATTTAACTAAAAACCAGGATATATTTAACAAAAGCCGTATTATAGTGGATATACAGTAGCTTGCATGTGTTTCCGGGAATATATTCACAAAGAATCACCCTTCTTTGTGAATACATTCCACGCAAAGCCACCTATGTAGTATAGGCACCGATCTCCATATAGGTGGCCTTTGGTATCGAAAATTTGGTCGGGTCGCTAGACTCTTGTCTTGAGGATTGTTTGGTAAGCTGTGCTTAGCACGGTCCACGGTGCTAGTTACACCTAAAGGTAAAAGGGTAAAAGCACAGCTTATTCAATAACCAGCTATTCATCTCTATCGAAATCGGAAAGTTGGAGTGTCGGGCACTGCGCTTCCTGACAGTGCCCTTAGCGGTTCAGTTTCACAGTCTCGTGATTTTTCAGGCCATGTAATGACACGAAGCGAACTGAATTTAAATTGAATATTCCCTTCAAAATCCACGACAAATTCGCCCGAAGCTGCGGCTATTGCCCTAAAAAGACCGGAAATTTCGGATTTTTATACAATTTTGCCATTTAAAATCGTTTTCAAAAGGATTTTAGACGATAAAACATCGTATTTTAAATCAACCGAATTGTCAAAAGTATTATTCAGATGCTCAGACGTTTAGAAAAATATTAACTCATGGCCCTCTTCTAAAATTTTCACTTGACTTTCCCAAATCAAAGGATGCCGCTGCAAGATGAGTAGCTGGTTATTGAATAAGCTGTGGCAAAAGTAAAGAAGAAGTGTTATCAAAGTTTGTTTGTTTTATAATTTTATTTTTGTATATGGTTTTATTTACATAATATTTCCCGCTTTATATATATTATATTTAACATTTATCTATAATATATATTCTGTAAATTTTGGTGTTATGTTTGCTTGTTCCGCTGATCGCTAGTTCGATTATGTTTATTTGGATTTTGTTTGATTTTATTCCCTGTTAGAACGTCTAGAAATATTTCCTTTACTTGTATTTATATATTTAAGCACTTCCTATTAATGTACAGGTTTTATGAAATAGGAATTATATGCGTGAATACCTATGTTAGCAAACTATACATTCTATAGAAAATAGAATCCTACCTAAAAGTGGTTAGAAAGTGTCTAAAAATGTGTTTTTTATGCTTTACCTAGCTATTCTATATGCCTAATCCTTCCCAAGTACTACAAATTGGCCGGAAAACTTAAACATAGGGTATTAACCATTGATTTGTATAAGAGTGGATAAGCAATAAATAGACCAAACATGGCAAATTTACGACCGCGAAATGTAAACAAAGAGATTTCTATTTGGACTTGCGCATTAGAAAATTAGTAGGAGCTAGTTGTTGCACCGTGCAGGTAAATAGGCAGGCCCGGACTTCGAAAGTGATTATTTCACCAAATATTCGGTAATGGGCCCCAGTTAGCATAGTGAAACAAACAATAAGGTATAAATAAGTAATACTTATAATAATTAGACTTACTTGAAATAGGAAATCCCGGGTATTTTGCCTCGAATCGAACTCGAATTATTAACTCAAAACGCCGCGCCGTCAAAACGAAAACACGTCAAAGACAAAAGCCAAGTTCGATCCTGACCGACGCCTGCTGAGACGGCAAGTGTTTTAGTGCGCTTGACAAAACGGTATCTTCTTTGTTTATGTTTTTCCATTTTGCGTCGATTTTGTCATGCGCAGAAACCTGTTTTTTCGCCCATAGGTTGCCACTTTTGAATAGTGCGACAGGCGGCTATTGCTTATCCACTCCTATACAAATCAATGGTATTAACCAGCAATCTATAAAATTAATATACTGTTTTCGTAGGTACCTAACCAAATAATGTGAATGGATACTATCAACCAATATTTTTCATTTTTATTAAATAACACAAGCATTTATTCTATTTTGAAATACCATGTATGGTCCAGTCCATTTCTAGGGTAAAACTAACAGAAACTAACCAAAGGCATGCCCGAAATGAAAAAAAAACTTAAAAGTGCCAATTTTGTATATTGCCTGGAGAACCATTCACCAATGTATAGAATTTCTAAGTATTGTATGAAATTCTTATCTAAAGTCTAAAATACAAATCATGTTTCATATATTGCCTAAATAATTCAGGCATTCTATTCTATATATTGTCTAAGTATTCCATACAATGACTGAATTATGCATATGCACTCTACTGGTAACACATATCTACACTGTGGGCAAAATTAAATTGGAACCCTCTTTAATTCTTAATAACTTTTTTATTTTCAAAGGATCATATGCACTCTACTGGTAACACATATCTACACTGTGGGCAAAATTAAATTGGAACCCTCTTTAATTCTTAATAACTTTTTTATTTTCAAAGGATTTTTATCATTTTTGGATATGTTATGGCCTAAGGTATAAAAAGAACTTTGCAAAGACGGTCTACTTCAGTGGCGTACAGAAAAAGGAGTATTTTTCAAAACCAATGTATTTCAGGTCGTTGCAAAAATCGGCCAAATTAAATAAAGATGTAAAAATGAGCCAAAAAGATTTAAAAGGGTTCGGAATATTGACCATTAAAAAAGCAGGTCAATACAAACAAAATTAAAATTTATGCTTTAATTTTAATAAAACCATGTCTCGTAAGCCAAGTTAAGCTGGGTCCTTTTTAAATGCTTAATGAGCTTTTATTTTCAAAGGATTTTTTATCATTTTTCGATATGTTATGGCCTAAGATACTGGCATTAAAAAAAACTTTACAAAGACGGTCTACTTCAGTGGCACACAGAAAAGGGAGTATTTTTCAAAACCAATGTATTTCAGGTCGTGGCAAAAATCGGCCAAATGAAATAAATATGTAGAAATAGGCAAAAATTATATGAAAGGGTTTGGAATATTGACCATTAAAAACTAGGTCAATAAAAACAAAAATAAAAATTGATACTTTAATTTTGGAAAAACAATGTCTGGTGGGCCAAGTTTAATTGGATCTTTCTAATGATTAATGATCTTTTATTTTCAAAGGATTTTTTTATCATTTATGGATATGTCGTGGCCTAAGATATTAGATTCAAAAAGAAATTTGTAATGCGGGTCTACTTCAGTGGCGTACATTAAAGTTTAAAATTATTTTTTTTTTTATTTTAAAAGTTTTAAATAGGTTCAAAATGTCTGTACGCCAATGAAGTAGACCCGCTTTGCGAAGTTTCCTTTGATTCCAATATATTAGGCCATAACATATCCAAAAATGATAAAAAATCCTTTGCGAATAAAAAGTCATTAAGCATTAAAAAACATCCAATTTAATTTGGCCCACGAGACATGGCTTTACCAAAATTAAAATATAAATTTTAATTTTGTTTGTAGTAACCTGGTTTTTTAATGGTCAATATTCCGAACCGTTTCAAATCTTTTTTGCCAATTTTTACATCTTTATTTCATTTGGCCGATTTTTGCAACGACCTGAAATACATTGGTTTGGAAAAATACCCCCTTTTCTGTACGCCACTGTAGTAGAGCCAATTTGTAAAGTTCTTTTTCATTCCAATACCTTAGGCCATAACATATCCAAAAATGACAAAAAAGCCTTCAAAAATAAAAAAGGTATCAAGCATTAAAGAAGGTTCCAATTTAATTTTGCCCACAGTGTATATATATATATATATATATACGAAGGGGCGTGTCAAGGTCAATAGGAGGGGGTAGGTCGAGTTTTGGAGGTCAGATACAATGCCATATCTTGCACATGGGCTACACCTTCGCGTGGGTTGGGGAAGATGAGTATGGTGTTATAAAACAGTTGCCGTAATAAGTTTGATATTCAAAGTGTTACCATCTACATAAGTTTTAATTTTATATTTATAAGTAATTTTATTTTATTTTATTCTCATAGTGTTTATAGTGTGTATTTAATTTATTATGGACAACAATAATGCGTTTTGGCATGGGCGTTTTCTGCGAATGGAAAGCAGAAACGTCAGGATTGTTGCGGGCTTTCCCGTGGGGTTAAACCCACAACAACCCCTCGAGCAGCCGCAACAACCCCTCGAGCAGCCTGAACAAGCCGGCGGGCAGCCGCAAGACGTCGAGCAGTTGCAACAAGCGGTTGAGCAGCTACAACAACAACTGCAACAAACCGTCCAGCAGCTGCGACAAGCTGTCGACCAGCTACAACAACTGCAACAAGCCGTTGTGCAGCTGCAGCATCAACATCAACAGCCGCAACAACCACCCCAGCAACCACCCCAACAACATTTCAACAATGTTAGGAGGAGACTGTTTATGGATGCTGTGTCCTCCGATGAGGACTCCGATGTGGACTTTGAGGCGGCGACACTTCGGTGGCAGTTGCGGCCACCTGTTCAGGATGCTTCATGTTCAACAACCGACCCCGACCTATAGATTTTAAACAATTTAGTGCCCCATAAACATTTAGTGCCCCCAAATCAATTAGTGCCAGTAGAGACGATTTTAGGATTAATATTTAATTAAATTAGTGCATAAGTAAGTACATAATATGGTAAATTTTAAGGTAATAAATTATTTTTTTCAAAATTTTCAAGTAATCTACTTTTTAAACAACATTCTATTAGAAAACTAATTGCTTAAAGTACACAAAAGGTCAAATTTTAGCTAATAAATATTTTTAAATTTTCAAGTAATCTACTTAACGTTTTATTAAAAACGCATTACTTAATTATTAGATTAGTACACAAGCAAGAAAATAAAATAGCCATTTTTC
>JAEQML010076043.1:0-13550 GCA_016904865.1 Pissodes strobi
TATATATATATCAGAAAGAAGAATTAAATATCAATTTACCAATTTACCAGATCCTTGTGAGTTTGGTTCAATCATCTCCGAAGGTACAGATGTGCACAGACGCCAGCAGTTATAAGACAGGGCAAATAACTATCCAGTAATGGGTTACGACAGAAGTATCCAAGGACTGCAAGAATCCAGACCTAAAAAGTGAAGAAACGCTTAAGAAAAATATAACAAAAAAAGCTGAGAAATGAGTATTACAATCTCAAAAGATATCTAAATATCCGCAGAAGCTGAAAATAATTATCAAAAGACGAGACAACAAGCATGAATAAAACTAAATCTAGGCAATAAAATCGAGAGGCTTACCTACAGTTGTAGAAAGAAGACGTGAGGATCCAGTAGTTATGACGAAAACCATTCCATGGACAGACTGGGGAAAACTGGAACATGTGGTGCCACAGCAGCCAGCAATGACAGTTCGGCCAGACCATAAGCCATTAAGTTTCAGGGACTCTTATTATTCCTATTCCATGCTTCTGTAACCTAAAAAAGTTATAATTAATCTTCACATAACCACTTCCATGTTAAACTAGCAGTAATACATGTCATCTACAGCTTGGAATGGAACAAATAACATTGATAAAACCTCTCTTTTTAATATTCAGGCCCCACATTCCTTAAAATGGAGTATATTGCCGAATGGCTCAGTGACAGTTGCCACACCCTTTCCAAGAAATTCAAACTCATGCATCAAACACCCTTAGATTAGAGTTTTTTATGCTCTAGCGTCCATTCTCATTCTACAAGAGCCCGAAAATAATGATTGTAGGAAATACAACACTTACCTTTTCGCTTCAAAGCACCTGCCAAGATTCAAACTTCATAGGCAAATCCCTGGTCACATTGCAAAAACTGCATTCGGCAGGAACATAAAACCGACCAAAAGGTGCAAAATCAAACACAAATCTTCGTCATTATATCAATGTAACAAATTTTAATGCTAATTTATTTGATCTAGAATCTACACCACGCAAAACGCTACCGTAGAAATAAATGACGAATTGACTAATAGGACACGACAGCATTTTTTCCCAGAGGTCAAAAAGTTCGAGGTCGACGAATTGACAGGGGTACCAGTCAAAGGAAAAAAAACAAAGAAAGCACCAGAACTACTCGGCGAATACTCGTTCAAGTAGAGATGGGGCAGACATATCGATACTCAACAAGGGACACGAAGCAAAGATGGATACTTTCTCAGTAGTTTTCAAAGGGCGCCATCTAGCCACCATGAAGTGAGGGACAAGCCAGAAGAAAGAAAATGTTGTAGCGTACAGTATAAGATACCTTTTATTTATTAATGTTACATATTAGAATAATTGACTGAAGGTTATTTCATGGAACTAAAATCGGTAAATGGTACACAGATACATTTTTAAATATAAACAAAGTCAGCATGCTGAATTAGGTCAGCGAGCTTAAATAAGTCGACTAAAAGAATATAAAAGGTCAAGAAATTTTGTTTATAAGTCAACAAGTATTACTGAATCAAATAAACGGCTATACGTAGAGACATAAAATGCAGCGAGTAAATATTAGTATCGTAAACAGGACCGTAATTTAATCTTAGATGTACAAAATAATTTAACATGATTAATATATTTTTTTTAATTACCTGCAATAGGGGTAATCTAGTTTAATAATAGAGAACAGGACGGTATTTATGCAAGTTAATAAAAGTCTCTATTTAATAGGAGACTATAACTAAATAATATAAAGACAGCTAGTATGATTCTAGAAAGAAATAAGTCATGTAAACTATTTTGTAGAATTGTAAATATTACTGAGACAATTTATGAAATGGTGATATTATGGTTATGATAAATGTGGTAATCCAAAGATCAACTTTCATGGGGTGGACGCATCCCATGCAGGCTGAATTAGTCAATACAAGCAAGACATTACAATACAAGTATCAGTATTTTATAAAGAGTTGATATTGTGTCTAAACGTGGATTGACCAACAGGCGTCTATTAGCCAGTCAACGGTAAAGTATAGATATTTCAAATATGCAAAATACTAAGTAGGGAATTATACACTCTACTTGTTCTCTGTTAATCTAGAATTAGAGTTAAGTATAACATTTCAAAGACAATTTATAAAAATATGTTTCGTTTTTATTTTATGTACCAAGCACCAGTGGATGTCCATACTAGTCTCTCCAGCAGGCCCTCACTTACCCTCAAACAGTTTAATGGTATGTCAATGCTAAGACATAGAGACTGCAGTGGAGGCTAGAGGGAGTTACTAAGGATCAACCTGGATCCAGAAAGTAACAATACCACTGATGACATTTCTGTTTTCATTTCCTAATTTGTATTACACGACAGGTTTTTTTCGACTTGAGGTCTTTCTTTTTTAAACGATAGAGGTCGTGCAAACGTTGAGGACAACGTTTTAGAGGGCGAGGGAACGTGTCAAATATAATAATTCATAAATCTATTAACTAATTATCACCCTGTCCCAAGTTTGAACTTGAACTTGGTAATTATTTAATAAACATTAAAAGCAAACTATAAACAACGCGAGCAGTCAACGGGAGCGATTATGAACCTTAAGCATGCAATGATCAGCAATTTCTCTAATATAAATACAATGGCCAACCTTCAGTTCGTCAGACTTTTGGTCTCACCTAAACCAGCTCCAGGGTTAGTCACATGACTACTTTTGGTTCAATCCGCTCTTTGGTTAGTCACATGATTGCTAAAGTTATAATCCTTTTCCTGCCCCAAACCTAGTACTTGGTTAGCCACATCGACTGCTAAGACTAGGGGTTTCATTATGCCACAATAGAAAAGTCGAGTCTGTCAAAGTTCTTCGAGTGAAGTTTCTAAGTAGTCGGTCAAGTAGTTCAAAGTGTAGTGTCCGAGTGCTCTTAGATACCTTAACATTAAATAAAACGCAACACAACATAAGATAAACTATATTTACAAAGCAGTGACCAAAAAGACCTATAAACAATTCATAAAACATACCTTAAGTCGAGAAAGCATGCGCACCTTAATAATTGGGTATAGGCTAGTCTCATTAAGTTTCTGACCAGTAAACGCTGTTAAAACTCTATCGTTGGGTCTTTGACCAATACACATTGTTAATCTTTTCTCATTTAGTTTATCTAATATACTTTATTGTTTTTTTAAGTGCTTTCTTTATCTTCGCTTCTCACCTTACGTAAAGAATCCCGTACTACCATCGGAGTTATACCCCTGCACGCTGAGTAAGGCGCGATTCAAACGTATCATGACAGACTGGTGGAAGCATTAAGAAAAAATTAAAAGAACTGTCATCACGGATACTCGCGACAATATTACTGCAAAGGTAATTAAAATAAGTAAAATACTCTTAACGAGTTTCAAATGCCAAGGAAAGTGCACATCTTAGTTTTTGACTCTGATTTTGAAAGGTATTTAAAGATAGCTCTAGCGATTTCAAATCATCAAAATACGTATCGTCTGTTCTTAAAAAGTTATGTAAGCAATAAGCAAGGTGCTCTTACTATTAGAATAGTAGTTGTTACGGTAATTTTAACAATTCCGTAACATCAGGTTGTTGCGAGTTCACTTGTACTTCTTTTTGGTTTAAAATAATAACTTTTCATCTTCAACCTGTTTTAAATTATTGTCTGAACCGACCCGGTAGCAACACTGCGGAACATTCCGCATTAAACAGTATGATAATATTAATAAATAAATAATGAAGTCTTATGTTGCCCATCAAGTTGATTTAAAACTATTTTTTTGTCTTTCATAATAAATATATCAGTCGATAATACTTTAGTTAATGTAAAATGAAAATTAATATTATGGGCTAAATTTACATAAACACAGCAGTAGAATATATTATTTCAAATTGTTAAATAATTTCAAATATGCAGCTCATATTTTATGCTTAAAATTGGTCGCTTCGTACGGTGGAAAAGTAAAACATTTGTGACGACTGCGCATCGGTGCAATTTTTTTTTAGAGGAGTGATTCTGATGGAAATGTAGGACAGCAATTTGGATCTATCTTGTACCGGCGACCAGAGAGGTTGAGAAGGTAGGCTTGCAATTTTCTATATTTCTTGCGTTATTTGATTTTGATTTCAAGTTTTCTATATCGGAAAGTCTGTAGGCAGAATAAAACCGCTAAGCTTGTAAATATTTAATATCTGCCTACTATCGTTTTACATACCACGTTGCCTTTTGCCGTGGGTATGTTTTTGCCTGTAGGGCAGGTGGAATATTTGTTTTTTGGGGCTTAAGGCTCTTTGATAAGAGAAACAAAAGGACTTGATCTTACAGAAGCGGGGAATTATTAAATTTCGGTTTTAGTCAAGCAACCCAACTGAAGAATCGATCAAATTGGCCTATAGGGTTCACATGTAGGTTCTAGTTGGAGGTAGCAATTTTTAGAAATTAATAACCAAAACCGTCTATAGTGTGGGAGACTCAGTTTAACTTTCTCTAATATGATTATCGGTTGTTATGGATTATATCTAGGATTAGAGTCAAACTTAGTTAGTTATTATTCAACCTATGTAAGTATTTTATCGTCACATCAGATATTTAAAGAGCACCTTTTCAAGCCCTTCTCGACCGTGGTGGGTACAAGATCATAATAGCTTTGTTTCTCTATTTTCATTTAAATTTGTCATTACGTTTTACGAAATATTTTTTTGGCATTTTTCATAAATCACCCTGTATCTTGAAAACCAACAGGAATTTGACCACTCTGTAAACGCATCCTGAATGCGTATCAAAAAAGGCCACTTTTCTCTAATTTAACCGACCTCGTAGCACTTACCGTTTCGGAGCACACGGTATTGAAGACACCCTGTATATCCTTACAGGATTTCATATAGCAATAGCAGTATGTTAACTGAATTTGGTCTGGTTAGGTTAAGTGAAAGGCGTTCTTTGAGTTCTATCTCATTTATTTACTGTGTGATTAAAAACATAAAGTACAAGAAATGTTCCTTTATTAATAATATTAGATTTATAGTACCTAAAGTTAACTTAAGAATCACAAACCGAAGTCTGTTCCTATACTCACCAACAATTTGCTCCTCTATTAACAAAATGCTTAAATATTGCAATATAGCAATAAATCAATGTGATATAGATTTTTTTAACGATAGTATAAGAGTTATTAAGGATAAGGTATTCTCCATGCATCCTATTTTTAATTGTCAATTTGTGTGTAATTTTTTTTATAGGGTTAAGTTTTGTAGTATATAATATGTTTGTCTTTCTAGTTTAGTTACTCAGTAAGCACTCGTGCTCGAGCATGTAATTACTAAATTTAGTGTTTGTTTTGAGTATAAATAAATAAATAAAATAAATAAATAAAATAAAAAGTGAAGAATATTTTTCATTTCTAAGACTGATCGTAGAAAAAATAGTGTATGCAACTCACATTTAATGGCTATAAAGTCCCTCGCATTCGTTACGACATTCTCCTACAGCTCGTATCGTAACTCTCATGCTCGGGTCTTAATAGCCATCATTAAATGTTCATTGTATAATATACTATTCACAAATTATACAATTTTGTGATTAAGATATTTGATGTCCCACATTCGTATAATCGGATAGAAACAGTAATAATTTTAATCATAGTATTACGTGGGACTATCCCTTCAATAATATAATTATCTTAGCTTATCTGAAGGATTGTTTGTGCTTAGAGAGTGATTGGAGGTTTGATGGTTGTAAACGCAGGAAAAACTAACCAAAAAAAAACTTCTTTTCATTGACGGAAAAAACCAAATTTTGTACAAATTACATATATAACAGCAAACTATATGTGTGATTCACTAATCTAATGAAGAAAGTGAAGTCCCGTGTCATTATTATTGCTATACCTTCTAGATAAGACACATTATATGCAGCCAATAATTCACATATTAAAAACATAACAACAAGTATGGTGAAAGTGTCAGTTTACGTACTTGTCCTATCAAAACCCCCGTTTTAAATATGAAATGCGAAGAAATATCCCATTATATTTTTCAACCTGGTATCTAAGCGTCATTGCTGGTTTTTATCTAATATTGACGTATATTTTTGGGTCCTCATTAGACAATAATTTAAAGTGTTTTGATGAAATACTTGGAAGCCACTTGACCTGATTTAATTAATAATTAATGGTCACCCTACATTAATAATTATTGTTTGAAACAATCAGATATAATTTTTTTACTCTGTTATGGCGGATGTGCCGGACGACCCTCAATAGATTGTGACTAGGGTGAGAAAGTGTTCTATTATCCAACCGTAAGTTTGATACCATAGGCGTATCTCGGACAATAAATATTTTATCGTCAACTTCTTTTAGGCTGGGCAACTTAATTCTCCAACTTCGTTTTACCTCTTGTAATGTTGAGGTTCACCCGCCTTCCGTCATCTTGAAGGTCTACTTGGAGGTCTCCTGAAATTTGGTTTGCCATCCCTCACTCCTCTCCCTCGTTCATGATCCATTATAACATCCATGCATACTATAAGCCACATTCTTTGGCAGACATCTACATCTATATTGTTTATTTTTAATTTATACTTAACTGCAACTTTTCGCCTAATTTTCTTATCCCTTCTTCGTTTTGGAATTGAAATAGCCATTAAATGCGACAATATAGTATCCTGTCTTATTTTATTTGGGCCTTAAAAAAACTTTTTGCGACAGGACCGAGTGACTGAGCTACATTTGAAATTTTTGTCCGCTTTGTGATTGGAGGCAATATTGAAATGTGTCATTTCAGGACACCCATGCAGTCAATTTTTCACGTCCCCTAAAAGTTAGAATTTCTTTTCCTCGTTCCTCTATCTGTTTCTCCTATAACATGTTCTTCACTTTCTTTTAACTTTACGAACACAAGTTTTAAACAAGATCACTTATTTAAAAATGTCGTAAAAATATCGACGGGTCAACAAGTGTTGAATGTCAGTCCGTCGAAAATCGAAGATTTAGATAGTAAAATTAACTGTTTTTGGTGCAAAAGGCCGGTAAAAAGTGGTCTTAAGTGTGTTAAATGTGAAAAAAGGTGTCATTCATCATGTGTAGTGCGACAAAAGGGCACAAAAGTCGTTGGATACGAATCCCTATTGTGTAGTGCATGTGCAGACAATAAACAAACGGAAGCAAATGCAGAATCTGGTGCTTCAAATGATGGAAAACCAAGATTTGTTACGAGAAAAGGTAGCAAATTTAGAAATTAGCCTCGAAAAAGTGCACGAAGAGGTTCAAAAAAGCAAGGAAAAAAATGTAAACAATAACAATCTCAAAATTCCATCAATCAGGCCGCCAAATTCAGAACAGGATCTGGAAACCGTCTCGAATACGAATAACAAAACAAATTCGACAGCGTCACCGAGTACCATCACCACTCGAAGCCAGAGCAGCAAGAGTCGTTCCGTTTCCGTACTGAACAATGCAAGTGGAACATCAAGAAATATCCATTCGGAACAGGCTAAGAATACCACAAACATGCGCATAAATACTGAGTCTAACGACAGCACGCTTGATACTCTGCGTCGGAAACAGTTTGCGCCAAAGTCAACAACAGCTGATTCAGATTCAGAAAGTGTACAAAAACGCTTAGGAAATGCGGAGACTTCCCAAAAAGAAAGCCAAAGGGGTTTTGCTAGCGCTGATCGCAGGGCTTGGCTGTACATCAATCGGGTAAAACGACCCGTAACAGAAAATATGATCATCGAATATATTAAAAGGCAACCAGGCTTTGAATCCATAGACATCAATGCCAAAGAACTACCCACGGATCCCAATAGAACCAAATGTTTTGTGGTTACTGCCCCCCTAACACACAAAGACCACTTCTACAACCCTATGTTTTGGCCACAACTTGTAGGAATTATAAGATTTATCTTTAGCAGGCATCAGGAGTTGTTAAAGGAGAATCCTACTTTTTTTCTGAAGAACAACCGACTGGAAAGCAAAGAACAAGGAACTGGAGAAGAACAGAGACATGAGAACGACACAAAGAATAGCCGCAAACTAGCCATTATACATCACAATGTACAATCAATTGGCAACTACTTTGATGGTGTTCAACAACTAGTTGACGAACATAAGGAGTGCTTTGCACTGTGAACTTCAAGATAAATATTTATCTCCTCAGTTCTGGCCAGATGGGTGGTGTGTAAATGAATTTAAAAGCAAATCCCCTCTGATAGGTATAGAAAAGTTGAAAATGGGTTTGGGAGGAACCAAAATTTTTTCCTGAAACGCAAACAACACTCCTGAAGAACTTAAATACCTCTTTTGCAAGTCAAACTTCACTAACTGTATCTGCTCCATTGATGAGGAAAGGAAAGAACCTGGGTATTGTTCATATAAATGCAAGGTCTATTTGTAATAAACTTTCAGATGTGAGATTTTTTACTGAGCATTCTGAATGTGACATTTTTGCTATCTTTGAAACTTGGTTAAATAAAAACATGCCCTTCTGACTTGTACAATATAAGAAAGTTTCCGCTGCTTAGAGCAGATAGGGATGGTAAAGGTGGAGGTGTTGCCTTCTATGGGCACCAAAAGCTTAAAATGGTACAGATAAATATCCCTGACTTTGCGAATGGAATAAACCAGTTATGGATTAAAGTGAAATTTAATGGTATGTCCCTGTGTGTTGGTGTTGTTTACCGTCCTCCATCAGTGTCCTACAAGGAGCTGCAATGTCTCTATGAAGTTTTGCTTGATGTTATACAGGTGTGTGATGTTTGTGTTTGTACTGGAGCCCTAAATGTAAATATTCTTGGAAACGCTATCTCTGAACTTGGTTTTATTTCTGATACGTTTAATATTTCAATCTTACTCAACTAATTAAGGAACCAACCAGAATAACTCATCATAACGGTTCTCCTTCTTGACATTGTTTTCATAAATAAACCGGAGCTAGTGTTAAGCTAGTGTTACTTCTCGTTGTCCTTTTAAAAGTGACCATGCGGCTGTTTTTTGTTGTATAAATTGTGAAGAGTCTAATTGTGTTAATAATTTTATTTTGGTTAGGCACTATAAAAATGTAGATACAATAGATTTTAAGACCGATTTAGAAATGATAGACTGGCATACTATGTATCATGAAAGTGATATAGAGACTAAAGTAAGTATATTTAATCAAGACATACTTTCTCTATTTGATAAACATTGTCCTTTAAGCTTAAAAAAACAACGGAAATTGGGACCAGGCTGGCTAACATATACCCTGAGACAAATTATTGATCTCAAAAATAAAGCATTTAAACAATTTTTAAAACATAAAACTCTAGCAAGTAGACAGTATTATTGTGACCTTAAAAATTATGGATCTTTTGCTATAAAACAAGAGAAAAAACCCTTCTATAATACTGAGATAAATAGATGCAATGCTCAAAATAAAAGCAAACATTTCTGGGGTAAGAATAAAAGTTGGAATATTGTAACTAAATCTAATATTGAAATACCGGAAGATACTAATGAACCAACTCTATTAAATGATAACTTTCTCTCAAGTATTCCGCAGACCCCAGTAGGTCAAGCTGTTTTTGATTCTTGGTTGGAAAAAACTGAGGAGTGGAAGCCATTTAATCTTTGGTATCTAAAAGTGATATAATTTCTTGCTTACAAGTAATAACAAGTGGTGCTGTTGGAATAGATGGTATCTCTATACACATGTTAAGGCATTGTTTTCCTCATTGCATTAGACCTCTCTTAAATAACATAAATTACTCCCTTCAGTATGGTAAATTTCCATCTGTTTGGAAAATGGCTCTCATAACTCCAGTTCCCAAAGTTCGAAACCCTTCCTCGGTGGGTGATTTGAGACCCATTAGTGTGCTGCCCACTACCTCCAAGCTTCTTGAAAAGATTGTAAAAAAACAGGTAGTCATTTCCAAGTCATTTGACGAAGGTAACTGTTGTCCAGCTGTTCTGATTGACATAACGAAGGCCTTTGATTGCCTGAACATTGAACTTTTAGTCATTAAGCTCAGATATTATTGTATTGAAACTGGGGAATGGTTTTCTAACTATCTTAAGGATAGATACCAGGCAGTGAGGTTGGCTGATCGAATGAGTATTTCTCAGTGGAGGGTTGTGTCTAGTGGAGTGCCGCAGGGTTTTATTCTTGGCCCTTTGCTATTTAGCATTTTTATAACAGATATTGTTAAAAATATTAAATATTGCAAATACCATCTATATGCAGATGATCTTCAAATATACCTGCCAACATCAGTAAGTAATCTGCAAGGAGCTGTGGCGAATATAAATTCTGATCTCTGTGGCATATCTACATGGGCTACAAATAACTCTCTTTTCATAAATCCTATTAAAACTCAAGCAATCCTTTTTCCAAGGAATAAAATTAACACAGAAAGCTTTAACATTATTTTAAATAATTCAAGAATTGCTTGGGCAAATAAAGTATTTATATGGATGAATCATTGAGTTTCAATAGCCATGTTAATCATGTGTGTAGGAAGTCATTTTATATTTAACCATTAATCAAAAAAAACTTTAACAACTCACTGGTTCTTTCCATACCTACTTATCTGGATGTAGTATATGGCCCATTCCTTACTGCCTTTAATAAGTATCGCGTGCAGAAAATTCAAAACTCTTGTGTCAGATATGTCAAAAAATTGTCTCGTAGAGATCATGTGATGTATTTTAAAAAAATCTGTATAGATTATATCTGCAACACAATTGACTTTGTAATATGTTGTTTAAGTTTACCTCAAATATCTATTGTTTGTTTATTGTAGTTAAGCTTGTAGTTAAGTATGTATGGTGGTTATGAAAACACGTTGCCGGTAATTTCCACCTTTTGTATGTAACATGTTTTATATGCAATAAATGGATTTTTATTTTTTTATTTTAAAATCGTAAATCTTCCTTGGATTACCGTTAAATTTTAAACTCCACTTATTAAGAAATCTTAAAAAAATCAGAATTTTTGAAAAGAAAAATAAATCCTGCTACAAATTGAATACCTTCTGATTTACAGATATTAGTCACGAAGTTTGCATTTAAAATAGTTAATCTCGAGGTCTACAAAAATACAAAAACTGGGCAACATTTCAATAATATTTTTGCACATCGGCATGTTCATTTACCCCCATGCCCTAACTATCGTTTCAATAGCCTTGATGAACTAATTGAAGGAAAATAGACATTCCGATTTTTGAAGTGAAAACCTCTTTTGCGCGTGAGGAAATGAAAGCCACACCATTATAGAGATATAGATCTATAGGATGTAGCCTGCGAGAGAATGAGATAGAACACAGTTATACAATTGCTACATGTTTGTCAAGTAAAAAGTATAAAAGTAGTTCTGGTCCGATCACTGAACTTAAGGAACGTAGTGCGTTGTTAGTATTGAATGGGTGAGCGCTTGGTTTAGTTTTATGAAGTTTTCACTTCTTTTCTACCATGATTTTGATTTAATTTTTCTTACTGAGACTTGGATCTCTGATGGTAACGACGTGCTTGCATTGGACATGCCGGGTTATCGCATGGTTCGTAAGAATAGAGTAACGAGGGGTGGAGGCGTTGCGGTATACGTAAAAAATGAATTTGATTTTGAGGTTTTAAATTGTGAATTGGATATTAACATTTCCTTAGAATATTTAATTTTAAAAATCAAAGTAAAAAATAATTTTTATGCGGTTTGTGTTTTTTATCGTCCTTCAGCTTCGAACTTTGCTTCTCTTATCGAAGATTTTGATAATATTTTCTTTAGTATATATCCAAAAGTAAGCGAAATCGTTTGTTTGGGGAACTTTAATATAAACCTTCTTAATTTGGATAATCCACTGGTGTCTTTATTTGCAAATTATAATTTTGAACAAATTATTGATCAGCCGACCAGGGTGACTGGGACCTCGGTTACTTTGTTAGATCCAGTATTTCTTACAGATATGAGTTTACGTTATGAATCTGGCACTATCCCTGTGGGAAATATTTCGGATCAATGTTTGGTCTATTGCACTTTGAAAATAGAAAAACCTCATGTGGAGCTAAAGATCAATACTTACAGAAACTTTAACAATTTTAATTTAGAAGCTTTTACTCGTGACCTTCAGCTGCTTCAATGGAATGATATACTATATGAACCCGATTTAGATAAAAAAAATTGAGCTATTCAACAATCTCATTTTACTGCTTTTTGATGCTCATGCTCCATTTAAACAGGCCAGGATTACCAAAGCTCCTTGGTTGACACCGGACTTAAAATTACATATGAAGCAACGAGATAATGCTTTAAAGGAGTTTAAAAGAACGAGATCAGCACAAAATTGGGAGATCTATAAACGTTTAAGAAATTTAACTGTTTCGTTGGTAAGAAAGAAAAGCGACTATATCTAAACCATATCTGTGCGGAAAATAATGCTAAAAAGACGTGGAAATCGTTAAAGTCCTTTAATCTGGGTACAAATAAAAATATAGATATTCCTGGTAATCTCTCTGATCCTAATAAAATTAGCAATTAGTTTGGACAATATTTGCAACAGGTTTCTGATTGCTCATTAAAAGAAAATTTTTATAAACAAAATAGTTTTAATAATGAATTAGTTTTTTCGTTTACGTACTGATGCAGCTGGGGTGGGTGGCCTAAATTCATCAATGCTAAAATATTGTAGTCCTTTTATAGACAAATATGTGCCGCACTTGATTAATTGCTGTATAGAGATCAGTTACTTTCCAGATCAGTGGAAGGTATCTGTTGGTAAGCCTTTACCTAAAATAAAAATTCCGGTAAATTATGGCGATCTGAGAATTATTAGTATTTTGCCTGTTTTATCAAGAGTTTGTGAGAATATTTTATATAGCTGGTTATTTAAGTACTGTGATACTAATGGTATTGTACCGGAGAACCAATGTGGATTTAGAAGGGATTTTAGTACATCTGTAGCATTGGTGGGTGTTACCGATGATATCATTACAGCTCTTGATAAGCAACTTAGCAGTGCGTTGCTCCTTCTTGATTTTTCCAAGGCGTTTGATACCGTTAGTCATGATTTATTAATGGCAAAATTTAAATATTATGGTATCCAGGAACAGTCACTACAAATTTTAGATTCATACTTTAATAATAGATTTCAAAACATTTCTCATAACAACATTTTTTCAAAACAAATAAAAATTTCTTCGGGTGTGCCGCAGGGATCCATTCTTGGACCCTTACTTTTTATAATATATACTTCTGATATTTTAAAGTCATCAAAATATTGCAAAATATGTGCATATGCTGATGATGCACAAATATATTTACATTTCGACCACACCGACTATATATTAATGCTCTCCCTGGAGCACAATCTTAAACTGAATCCCTTAAAATCAAACTTGATGGTCTTTAGTACTAGGAGAGCTACAAGCTTTTTGGCGGAAAACTTTCGCGTAAATATTTATTTATTTATTTATTTATTGACGGATAAACCATTTTGCACATTAACAATATAAGAACTATAGTATACATTAATTTAAAGAAAATAACACATATCAAAAACCACCAATAGCACGAAACAGCACAG
>JAEQML010076044.1:0-13549 GCA_016904865.1 Pissodes strobi
ATCAAAATATTCATTAAAAGAGTAAAAGGCATTTTTAAGTAGGAACATTCTCAGTCTTGTTTTAAAGGAACCTAATGATAAGGACTTTACAACATCTGGCAAAACATTAAAAAACTTTATTGCCCAATATCCAGGACCATCCTGACACCTTCGGAGACGCCAATAAGCTGGACGTAAGTTGTGGCGGGTACGTATTTCAGAAGAATGGTTCTCATTATGAGTCCGATACAGATCTTCACACACATCAAACACTCTAAAATATACACACAAGGCACAGTCATCACGGTAACCGTACATAGGATGGTAATTTCCAGTAGTATAATTTCTTTGTCAACATGACAGGTTATTTGTCACTTTCAAAATTGAAATTGACAACTAGAAATGACTGTCCCTCGTACGGCTTTGTCAGATAGCAAAAAACTAAAAGGAGAGGTGACAATGAGCATCGGCACCTTTCATGTTGGTATATCCATTTTTTGACCATGACTTTGCTCTGACGACAACATTACCATTACCACTAAGTATTGGGAGAAAAGTATTTTAAGCCACATCTGATCCCCTGAAATCGGCTGATGGTGTTTTGGTTTTTGACAATTATACCCTTGTGCATGGACATGTACATACAAAATTTTGATCTGTCTTTTTAGTTTCTATCAATGAGCCACTGTGCAGACATTTCAATGGGATGAACTTCAGCCTGAAAAAATTGTTGCATATTTGCCCACCATACCATTTTTATTTCATGCAGCGGCTCCTGTGCCATCGCGTCTTGGAGCCGTCGGTAAACTAACTATTATGTGTTGTTCTCAGATGTTCTGAGTCTGTCGCCCATGCATTTCTCCCTGGCAGGATGATGTCATAGGCCTGATTGTTGTTTGTTTTAATAGGCATAATGTCTGAAGGTAGACGTAGCACGCTGTCCCGCTCAGTAACATTCTGCAAGTCTGTGGATTGTTGGTCACCGCCTGTGTCAATCTATACATAGCCCAGAGCTCTGCAGAATTATTTGGATAGGTGGCAGATTGAGGATACACTTAAGTGCTTGTCATGGATTTAGTGCCTAAAGCGGCCCTAATTGCCAGACACGCTTCTCCGCAAGGTAGATAATTTGATTCTGGTGGAGCTCTGTAAACTCTTAGAGTACCAAGCTACTGCTGCATATGTTATCATCGACCTTATGACCGCAATATATAGCTAGTGCATTTGTTTAGAACCTAAACCACATGTTTTGCTGCAAATGCGCCTGCAGGTCCAAAGTGACAATTTCGCTTTGGCGACTATTTTGTCCAAATGCGCCTTCCAGTTAAAATGTTTTATCCAGATTAATTCCCAGATATTTCGCGGTATTTGCAAAAAAATAGAAAGGTATCTCCTTTGAGTGAAAATGATCTTAAGTTTTCCTGTCTTTTTTTCTTGTGAGTGGTACTATAGGTTTGTTCCAACCGACTTGAAAACCGTACGAGGGACCGTCATTTCTAGTTGTCAATTTCACTTTTGAAGGCGATAAATATCCTGTCATGTTGACAAACGAATTATACAACTGGAAATTACCGTCCCATGTACGGTTTTCATAGTCAGTTGGAACAGAGCTTTTATATTACCATTTTGTATGGGTTCACAGAGAGCTGTCCCTTTTTGACAGTCATAGATCATAGTTAGCCATTGATTTGTATAGGAGTGGATAAGCAATAAATAGACCAAACATGGCAAATTTACGACCGCGAAATGTAAACAAAACGATTCCTATTTTGCCTTGCGCATTAGAGAATTAGTGGGCGCTATCTGTTGCAGTGTGAAGGTCATTAGGCAGGCCCGGACTCCAAAATTTGAACTCGTACTCTTGTGATTATGACCGAAAGTAATTATTTCACCAAATATTCGGTAGAGTAGTCTTGCCGATTGTGAAATGGACCAGTTAGCATAGTGAAACAAATAATAAGGTACCTATAAATAAGTAATACTTATAATAATAATTATACTTAACTTGAAATAGGAAATCCCGGGTATTTTGCCTCTACTGCTACAAAACACAACCATACACACTCGAGATTCTATTTTGGTAGCATCGCCCATTGTTTATGTGCGTATTGTTCAATGAAAACGAAAATCACAATAGGGTACGCACAAAGCACAAACGTGAACCACTAATCTAAATCTAATTAAGCAACTACAAACACTAGGTCCAAAGAAAGTCAATAAAAAGTAAAGTATTCGAATTATCATCACAAAACGCCGCGCCGTCAAAACGAAAACACGTCAAACACAAAAGCCAAGTTCGGTCCTGATCGATGCCTGCTGAGACGGCAAGTGTTTTAGTGCGCATGACGAAAAGGATCTTCATTGTTTACGTTTTTCGATTTTGCGTCGATTTTGTCATGTGCAGAAACCCGTTTTTTCGCCCATAGGTTGCCACTTTTGAATAGTGCAACAGGCGGCTATTGCTTATCCACTCCTATACAAATCAATGTAGTTAGCACCTCTTCAAGATCCTCTGAGATGGTTCTTAATGAGTTGCTTCTTATAAGTTTTGTTAGATCATCTGCCTGCACCTTCAACTCCCATACCGAGAGAACCACCAGCAGACCGTCCATCCGAAGAGGCAGCGAAAGGGGCGACAGTACTCTTCCTTGTGGCCATCCTCTATAGGCCCTGATTCTGTAGCTCTCTCCTTGTAGGGTTGTTCTAGCAAGTCTGCAGTCTCATACTCCTGATCCTGTTCCATGTTCCTGGTTCAACTCCTCTTTCAGCTAATGCTGTGTATAAGAAGACACCCATAACGATACTCTTGTTGTCTAACGATTGCCTTATGTTCTCGACAAGGTTATGCTCACTAAGTGCACTTGATCTAGTGTACACGTTCAGTATCTTTTCCATGCATTTCAACAAGAAAGAGGTCAAACTTATTGGTCTCTATGATCTTAGTGATGTACACTACCGCGATTTTAGTTCAACTGCTAGGTATATAGTTACTGAGATAGTTACACACCAGGCTGGCTCTAGAAAGTTTAATTAAGAGCGGTGCTATTACATCCAGACCGTTTTGCGCCAGTGCTGGAAATATGCCGTCCTCACCAGGTGATTAAATGGCTGAAATGATAGAATCGCACTTTTTATCATTGATGCATTATTGATGTCTCTGGAGACTCAATACTCAATAATCTGTATTCATGTAATATACATTAAGTCTCACACACGTCATCATCAAAATTTTAAGTTTCAAATACAAAAGTACAAAATTACATTTAAAATACGGTTACAATACTATTAAATGACACTTAAAAATCTAAAACAAATAAATTCATTTACACGGTAAAATGCATATTTTATTAAAATTTCCCCCAAAAATATTTACAGGTAAAACCCTGAAATTACCTGGCAGTACACTAATAGTATATTTCATTACCAGTCCGGAAACTAGGCTTTTTCGGTGCACGCACGACACTTTCTGGTGTGAGGCGTAGCCGAACACCGGAAGTAACGCAAGCACGGGGAAAGCTGTTTCTGGACGTGTAATGAACGATATTTTCATAATACCTCTCTGAAATCAAAACATAAAATTATAATTTTATGTAGGTATCCAAAATCATGTGATAATGCATTTTGAATTAGAATGTAAGCTAACTTCAAACTTGCAAGACAAGCAAGACTCAGGCACACTCAGGCATCTAATATTTATCAAACGTTGCTATGGAAATGTATTTGAATACATTGTTGTAATTGAAGAGGCAGCTAGCTTTGATGTATTTGTGACAATGTCAGAATAAATAAAATAATTTTACTTAAAATTAGACTTGACGGTAAAATGTACTAGATTAATTTTGTAGACTGCATCGCTATATAATTTTAACCCAATTTATTTTTTATTCTTATTTTGTAACTAAATAACTGCAAATTTAGCACTTAAAAATAGGAAACGCGAAAACTTTTCCCGTGCGCCCGCACCGAAATTTTTTTCTCGTGCCGGCGCACCGGAAAGACTCACTTCTTAGATGTATTATGAAAAAAAGTGTACAGTCCAATATCATGGCCCTGTTTGACACCTTTTCAGTCTCCAGAAAGCTGGTACAATATTATGACTGTGTCTTGTATTATAACAAACCATCGACATCTTGATGGTTTGTATAAACGTCAATGTGTTTGCTCAGAAAACGGGGTTCTTAAGGATATACTGGGAGGGGAGAGTGAGAATGCCGGTCGTCAATTTTAGGCCGATTTTATTCATCCCAAAATGCCTCTTGCTCACCATTATGCAAAGTCTGGCATTCTGGGAAGTGAATTTTAGCTAAAGGATCTGTCAGGACATTATAGCGATCCTAACTCCTGAACTGGTTCGCTAGAGATAATTCTATGGACCCTAGCACTGCTAGATGCATATGTCAAGCGGCTGCAGAAGAATTCCCTAGAACTCCTTTTAGCATCCCTAATATCGCTTTGTTGTAGTTGATCAGCTCGTTCATCAGAGCAATTTTGTATTGATCCCGTATGTCGGTATCTTTGGCTTGATTGAAGAGTTTATGAAGTTCTTTTCTTTGCTTGTCTAGTGAGATCTTTTATCAAGAGGTTTCTCTGTTGTCCCTTTTAGTCTTTAGTGGACAGTATTCGTGATATTATGCCAGACTTATGGCTCACCTCAGTTATTCTGGAGCCAAGTCAATCCCATCACTATTTTTATCCTTGCAATAGAGGCCTGCATCTGCTCCTGAAGGGTAAATTCAGTGCACTTAGGATGCTTGGTCTCAGGTTGAAGAGAATATGTCTGTGATCAGAGCAGGAAGCTCGGCAGGAAGGCTCTGATGATACTTTCTAGTCTGAGATTCTAGTGGATAGCTAAGAGATTATCACTAATCATTAGATTTAATACCTCCTGCCTATTGACAGTTGCAAAGGTTGGTTCAGAGCTCCTGCCATTGATAAGCAGCCCTTCCTGTGGTAAGTAATTGGATAACTCACCTCTATAGTTGATGCCCATGCTTCCCCTAACTGTGTGATGTGCATTAGCATCACATCTAACCAGGAAGTGAATGTTTTTTCTCCAACTGAAGGAGGTTGGTTTGCTTCAGCGTCCTGTAGGTATTTTGACAAGTAATGTTGTTATGTCTTGTGAGCAATGATCTGAAAGTTTAAAGAATTTCATATTGTTTCTGATTAAGATGCATGCTTTGGGTCTGTTTCCAGAGCATATCATCTGCCTCGATGATTTTCCTAGGTCTGATTGATATTTGCTAACCAGGGTTCCTGGAGAAGGGCCATGTCTACTAACATGTTGCAGGTTGGAGGTTGGCCTGCAGAATGCTAGTCTCTTGGTAACTTAATCAAGAAGATATTTGTCATAGAAACAATTATTCCAGTAATGGTATCCATGCAGTATTTATGTAAGCTCAGCTGACAGTAAGACGCCATGGGGGTTTATTATTACCATTATAAAATGCTATTACTAAACTCAATTGGGGGCTTCCCTAAGACAGTTGTACAACTTAAGTAAAAACATGAAGAGAGAATGAGAGAAAGCTGGAACAGATATCATTTTTACATATTTCTAATATGTATGTCCATAAATATGTTCGTGCGATACTGGAACATACAATTAACTTATATAAATTACATTGGATATTATCCAGGATATTAACTACTGCGATATTCGAGTAGAGAAGACGCGTTTAAAAACGAGCTCTATTTTTTAGTTAGTAGTTCGCGTAATATTAGTCCGAAAATCTCCGTTCATAGACAATATGAGTGATAAAAGTGATGGCAAGAAAACAGGTGTAAAGGAAAAGTCTCGCAAGGAAAAACAAGAAGTTTTTCCCTTGGTTCAATTAGTTACTCCCGTGAAGAAATAAATACCATTAGTCGCGTTCGGTATATACCTCAGATCGATCGGATTAATCTGAATCGTTCGTTTATGACATCTAGATGTAGGGGAAATAAATCTCAACCGTTCGGTAATTAAAATCGGAGCGATCCGACGACGATCTTTTTGCTCGAAGAATTTTGACCGATGAAAGCGAGCAATCTGAATTTGTGAGGTTAAGTAGGTTTAAATGCAAAGTTATTTCTTGATCTGTTTTGTTAATAAATATATTTTAGATTTTGCTAAGTATTTTGTTTTAAAATGAAAGAACTCAGCCTGTATCATGGGTTTTTCAGTCTCTGAAATGAAATCCAGACCAGAATGCAGAATGACGTTTGACACCTTTGACTTGACAACGATCTATACCGTTCGTTTATTCAAGATTATTCCGTCCGATCTGTGGTCACGTGACAAAAAATCCGTCACATCTCTGACAGGATTACCGAACTCGGCTATTATCGGTGCGGTTCGATCGAAAACCGATAAGGAATTCCATGATAAGGAATACAAAATACAATAGTCTTGATAAACACTACCAAATAATAAACTGGGACTTGTGCTCAACAACAAGGAAAGATGAAAATATACGAGGGGTATTTGATCAGAACAGTGTTGAAAATAACCATGACAATGTTTTTATGCCCAAGAAAGTTATGGCACGAACCCCAACTTCAGGTAAAAGACCAAGAACAGAGACAAGCCCCACAGTCTCGCCATCAGCAGAACAGGATAGAAAGAAAATTCAAAGACAAACTGAAAATAAAATGGATAATGAAGATGGTAAATGTAAAAATTATTCTTTAACCGAACCTGAAAAGTACGAAAATACAAACATGCTCATAAAAACGCTATTAGAAGAGTTGGAAATAATTCACGCAATTACGAACAAGGAGGAATTTGACAGGAATGATAAGCCGGAACTAAGGAATGCAAGTTTTAATCTGCATAAAACAGTTACCGCTCTAGTATACAAAATGGGACAAATAGAAATGAAAAACGCGATAATAGAAAAACAAACAGAAGAAAAAGGGGAAAAAAGTGAATGGGACAACATACAAAAAGATACACAAAATGTACCAAAAACTTACAGTTCAATCCTAGCAACAAAAGCCAACGGTAGTGAAATTGTTAAAGAAGAAGGAAAATGGATAACCCCCCCAAAACAAAGAACAAATGAAATTTTAATTAAATCAAAAAATCCAGAAAAAAACTGAGAATATTCTAAAGGAAGTAAAAAAGAACCTATCCGGCACAAATGAATCATTTAAAAGCATTAGACATCTGAAAACTGGCGGATTGATTGTGCAATGTAACGATGAAGTACAAAGGCAGAGAATACATAGAGTATTAAAACAGCAAGATACCTTAGAATTAAAGGAACTTAGAAACGACAACCCCATGATAATGATAACTGGAATAGATTCTGGATACGAATATGAAAATTTCATCACGGAGTTTATTAAGGACAACCCTGAAATTGAGACAGTGTTCGGGAAAAATATAAATGAAAAAATTACATTTGTTGCAAAAAAGAAATGCAGGAATAACAACAAAGAAAACTGGATCCTACAAACACCCCCGGACATTTTTAAATGGCTAATAAGAAATGTAAACCTTACTTTTGACTTAACAAAAGCATACGTACAGGAATATATTAACCTAGCTATGTGCTACAAATGTTGTTATTTTGGCCATGTGTCAAAATACTGTAAAAGTGACATGTGCTGTTTTAAATGTGGAGCAAGCCATGACCCAAATAATTGTTTAGCAGAAAAATTAGATTGTCCAAATTGTAAACGGTTAGGACTACAGGAAAGAATGCACACCGCCAGAGATGGAAAATGCCCAGCCTATTTACAAAAATTAAATAAACAGCGAGAATATACCAACTTCAGTACATCAGAAAACCAGGAAATACATTTTTTATAAGCGATAAAAGCGACAAAGAGCAACCACAATTAAAAGCGTCAAAATTTAGTGTTATACACCAAAATGTGCAATCTCTTAAAAACTCCACCAATATTATTAACCACTTGTTAGAAGAACATAAAGATTGTAAAATATTATGCATCACGGAACATTGGCAAAAGAAAAATCAGATAGAGAAACTCGGATTGGGCAACTTTAAATTGGGCTCAAGCTTTTGTAGAGAGGACGGATATGGAGGTGCAGCAATCTACTTACATAAAGACATACAGTTTAGGCAACGGAAAAAAGTTTGTGAAATGTCAGTAGAGGGTGTTTTTGAGTGTGCCAGTGTAGAGTGCAAAATAGGGGGTATGTGTTTAATCATAATATCATTGTATAGGCCACCAAAAAAAGACATAGACACTTTTATTAACAAATTAGAGTGTGTTCTTGAGCAAATTGTCATTGAAAATAAATATATTATAATTGCGGGTGACTTTAACATAGAAATGTTAGAAAATAACAAATATAAAATGCAATTGCTATCAGTCATGAACTCATTTAATATGTCTCAATCTATATTTTTAAATACTAGAATAACTGCTACGACCCGAAGCTGCATAGACAATATTTTCACAAATTTAAAAAAATTACAGATAGAAAGTTTAGTTTTAAATACTGTTATTTCTGATCATACTGCCCAAAAAATTACACTGCAAACTAGTCTTATAGAAACAAATAAAAGTTATTTTAGAAGATTTTTTGGTGAAAATAGCATAAATGATTTTGTATATATACTTAAGGAACAACAATGGTTAGATATTTATCAGATAAATAACTCAGATGTATGTAAATAAGCAATGGTCTACTTTCATGAATATCTTTATACCACTATTTAACCAGTGTTTTCCTAAAAAGTTTTTTAACCCTACATATAAACCAGCAAAAATGTATTTAAATAACGAACAGGTAAATAATGTAAAAGATAGGTTAGATATTTGTTTAATGCTAAAACGTCACAATAATGTTTATAATGAAATATATTCAAACATTAAGAAAGAATATGATAATCTACTTGTGAAGACAAAAGCGCAAAATTATGCTAATCATATAAGAAATGCAGACAATAAAAACAAGTGTATGTGGTCTATATATAGGGAAATCACGAGCCACTCAAGAGTTGACAATACCATGATGGAGGGAGATCCTAACCAGATTTCGGACAAATACAATGAATTTTTGTTAAAATCAATACCAAACATAATAAAGGACATACCACATGTCGAATGGACACATGCTATTAACAAAAATAAACGATCACTTTTTCTTGCCCCAGTTGATGATTCAGAAATTTTAGACATATTAAAGAAAATAAAAAACAAACATAGCAGTGGGGATGATGAAATTCCTACAAGTCTCATTCGACAGGTGGTCCCTGCCATTATGAATGTAATTTGTTACATGATCAATAATTCAGTTCGAGAAGGCATTTTCCCTGAATCATTAAAATTGTCAGCAATAAAACCGTGCTATAAAAATAAAGGAGACAGCAATCTGATGGATAATTACAGACCAATAAGCCTGCTGCCTGGTTTTTCAAAATTGTTTGAAATGGTGATGTGTAAAAGAATCATGAGTTTTCTAAGGCAGTGTGATATTCTATCGGAAAATCAACATGGTTATATCGAAGGAAAGTCAAACTCAAACGGCAGTATTCCACTTTACTCGAGCATCAATTCTGAGAGACTGAGGGGAATTTGGCACTGGGAATATTTTTAGACCTGTCTAAGGCTTTTGATAGTCTTGATGGAAGTATTTTATTGAAAAAATTGGAAATGTATGGCATAAGGGGACATGCTCATGAGTGGCTTGTTTCATATTTGAGTAACAGAACTCAAAGAGTGGTTATATCAAAGGGCGGCATTGCATATAAATCGGGAATAGTGCAGAATACAATGGGTGTTCCACAAGGGAGCATACTTGGGCCGGTTCTATTTATAATATATATAAATGACATTAACACAGAATGTTCAAAACCTAATTATAATTTAACAGAGTATGCTGATGACACAAATTTACTAGTCAGTGGACCAAATATATCTAGACTAGTCGAGAATGCTTCAGCTTCATTCCCAGAAACCGAAATTTGGTTTAAAAAAAATAAATTATGCTTGAATTCGGGGAAGACAAGTGCTATTCTGTTTAGAACCAAATTGAATAGAACAGAAAAACCTGAGGATATTTTGGTAAATGGAAACAAGTTAACTTTAAAAAACAATACCAAATTTTTAGGTGTACATATAGATGAATATTTAGACTGGTCTTTACATATTCAATACTTGGAAAATAGGCTGAATAGCGTTTGTTTTTGTATTCGCACTGTTTCAAGGTACCTAGATGAGACAGCATGTAGAACACTGTATTTTGCAAATTTTGAGGGTAGTGCTAAGTGCGGTATAATTTTTTGGGCAACCAACTCAAAGGCACAAAGTATTTTTGTTATCCAAAAGCGAACAATAAGAACTATATATAAAATGTCGCCTTTGCAAACTTGTAGGGGAACTTTCAATGCAAAAAGGATACTAACCATTTATGGCCTATATATTTATGAAACAATTTTATTTACTTTTAAAAATAGAGAGCTGTTTAGTTCTAATATTAGTCATGATTATAACACTAGAACAAACAATATTTGTTATCCGGCGCATAGATTAACTATTTTCGAAAAGAGTCCATATTACATGGGAATAAAACTTTTTAACAAACTAAATAACAATATTAAAAACATGACACTTGAGAAAACTTTTAAAAATAAATTAAAGAAGATGCTTATTGAGTTGGAACCTTATAGTATACAAGAATATTTAGATACATAGAGCAGAAAGAGTAGAAGTATGTAAGGTCTTATACTTAAGACCTTCTTTGTAACGCTATTTCGTTTTATGTTTTTGTGTATATATACATTAATGTAATTTGAAGTAAAGTAATAAATCAAATCTAATATTACAATATCTTCTTGATGCTTCTTTCTTAATTGTTAAATTTCGCTAAAACGCAATTGCAAATATGAATAGTTATAGATAACAGCGAAAAATCCCAGGAACCTACTGATAAAATTTTATCTCATATAAAATAATATTTATATTTGAATTATAGGCGTAGGTTAAAAATAAAATGACTCAGTTTAAAGACAATGTAAATAGTGATTTTTACAAATATGCGTGTTATTTGTCTGTTTCAGTAGGTACCCATCAAGAAATTACACTTGATTTATAGGTTATTGAAATATTCAATAAAACAAGTTTATTATGTCGGCACAGATTAATTTAATTCAAATGCTATAGTACGACTAACAGTAAATTGAGTTACGAAACATAGTCAAGTCACCACTTGGCATCTGGTTCCCGGTGGTTTCATGTTGAGGATAGGCTCCTTATTCGATATTTTCTACCTCATCAATCTTTCGAAAATAGCAAGACATGCACAATACCTATACACAAAAACATTTATATTCTAACCCAACGGGAATACAGGAAATCAATTGAATATAAATAAAAGCTATTTTGCAATTGTTTTAAAAATTGAAATTACTGGAATTGACAGCCTGGCACATGTAGGAAGGGACCGAGCATTTGAATTTGACGATCCAGGCGATCCAGCGCATAAAATAGTGTTATTCAGACTAAAAAAGGACGCAGGTAAGCATGTATATTCTGTTTAATAATCTTCTTGGTAAAGTTACCATGACTGGATATACCGGGCGAGGTATATTAACTAACTGTACTAACTAGTTCTTTACTTAATGATAAATACGATAGTACCAAAGGAATTTAATGCATAACTACTATTATTTTCTTTGATACTACTGGTGAATTTATCCACTGTCCATTGCATGTCACCAGGTATTTCCTCCCAATACCGAGGGAAGAGGGAAACATGCCTGATACATTCGCAGTTCTTGATATATTTGTGGGCCTGTACTAATTTTCATTACACGCCTTCACAATTGACATCTTGTTCCACTTTTTGTTGCACTTGCAGGACATATATTCAATCCGGGATCCAGTCCTAATTTCATTGTACCCAAATTGCAATTTCGGTTTTGATCAAATCGATTCAAGTATATACATAATGATCAAATGTAACATAACCTTCAGGGTTTGTGTATATATGTTTCCCAACGTCATTTGACACCCATCGTTTTTTATTAGAGTTTGCGTCAATTGTGAGATATGCTGTACAGTAATAAGTATTTTTTTTGTGATTTGTCTATAAGATCTAAGTTTATGGTGATGATGTATTTTTGGTCACTAAGTCAATGCCTAATCGTGATAAAAAGTAGAGAAGAATAGAAAAAGAACACCACTGGCATTCTCATATTGCAGCAAAGTGCCATAAAAATGGTATACAGATGGGTAAAAAATTGAACAGGGGACTGTAGTTGGAGTATTTGGGCAAGGAACTAAATTCTCCGAAGCAATGAGAAAACACCCGGACAAATTCCAGGCGGGAATTAACGCCATAGGAAGATGTGCGCAGTTCAACCTTGACAGAACCTATAGAAAGAAAGAGATTGTGATCTCACAGACACTCAAGCAGCCTTCAAAGCTCTGAGCTCACCAAGAATCAGCTCCAGAATAATATGGGAATGCCCAGATAGGCTAAACCAACTAGGCAAGAATATCAAGCTATCGCTTCAATGGATACCAGAACACGCTGGGATAGAGGGCAAAGAAAAAGCAGACTAATTGGCAAAAATAGGGGCATAAACTCCGCTTTTAGGACCGGAACCCTTCTGTGGCATAGGGAGAGTTCAGGAAAGAAGAGCGAGCCAAGTGAATCAGTTTATGGAAATGTTTTCCAGGGTTAAGGCAATCAATGATGTTTCTAGGGCTCCCTCACCCAGGAAAATCAAAACACCTTATAACACTGAGTAAGAACAATCTCCGTTTCATCACCGTCTTTCTTACGGGCCACTGCCGGCCACCTCACGGAGTGCGAGGCTGCCGTGAACAGGCGGATGGTCTGCTTCGAGTGCTGCTTCGTCGAACGGGAGAAACTCCCATCCATATAACCATCCAGACTACTTGCTTTTATCAAAGCACTGAAGCTGGATGATGTACTCTGATTGAGAATCGCATCAACGGAAGTACCAAGGAAGGGCGACACAATAGATCTATACAGGTCGCAGTATACTAATACCCCCCAAAATCATTCATTCATTCATAATGTCTAGTCGTATGTAATGCTGCCACGTAAGAAAAATTACTGGAGAAAATTGTCACAATCGAGGTCACAATAGTACTGGGTCATTGCAGAAGCCTAAGCAAATTTGAAAAATGTTACCGTTGACTGTCAGCCAACGATGTTACGTTCAGAGTAATCGACAAGAATATAGTTAGAGCTTTTTTCCAACCATGCAAATTTGTTAATTTGAATTGCATATTTCCTCATCGTACCTTTTTAATACGCGCGTTTGTGGAGAAATGTAGATAGAAGTAAAGGGCAAGCTAGTCCGATGCTTTCATATTCATCACTGGCTGTAAGTTTTCCCAATGGCTGAGAATTAACCCTTCAAAACCAGAAATACAAAATTTACCTTTATATACCAACCATAAACTACACCTTTATAATTACTCAAAGGGTTGATAATTGTTGGAATTATCTACAAGATCAATTGTTATTGCCATCAACCAGCTAATAATTGGTGGTTAAATATTAATACTTACTTCTGAGTTAAATATAGATATACAGTGTGTCCAAGATTTGGCTTACATGTATTGCTATCTCGAG
>JAEQML010076047.1:0-13549 GCA_016904865.1 Pissodes strobi
TTACATCGCATGCCCTTAGAAGGTCCATTTTATCAAAATAGTATTTTTCCCACGTTTCATATGGTTGTTTTGACCTATTTACTAGTTTTCGGAGGGTAGCAGCAAAATCCTGATGTTCAGGGAAACTTCTTAGAAGCAGAACTTTCCACTCTTCCCAATTCATATTATAATCATTTAAATTGTCATACCATTGACGCGAGAGTCCTCGTAAACGGCTTTGCATGTGAAAAACAATCGTATTGTCATCCCATTGGTTGATGTTTGCCAGCTGTTCAATCTTTTCTATCCACCTTTTCATGCTTAAATTTGGGCTTCCTGGTTCAAATTCTGGAATACATTCGGGTCGGATCAGCATTCTCGGTTGTTGTACTATTGCCTGTTGTGGTTTAGGTATTTGATTTTCAATCAATCTTTCCACGAGACGTTCTAAACGAGATACAGAATCTATAGGACCACGTTGGCCCATCTCATTTACAGCACGTTGCTGTACATTTTCAGTGACATCGTGTTCATTTATGCGTCGAGCACGTTGCTCATTCACGTTTTGAACACTTTGTTCACTTTCGTGTTGAACACGTTGTTCATTTCTATGTTGAGCACGTTGCTCTATTACTTCACTTGAAATCTCATGAATAATTATTTCAGGCGTGTGAGTTTCATTACGTGACGTACATGGATCTACATTTCTTGACTTTTTATTAGGGATCTTGGACCTTTTCCCTTTATTTTTGTTCTTATCTCTCTTGTCCGTTTTCCTATTTTTGCGTTTATAATCGTAATTGTCTCTCGAACTAGCACTAGAGTCTGAATCCATTATTCAAACTTAATAACTAAAAATAAGTACATACAATTCAATCCTTCGTTTAATCAACAAGCCCACTTCAATGTCCAGCACTAAATTTCCATCCAAAACACTTTGCCTAGTCACTTATCAATCACTAATCACTTAAAACTAAACGTTTGTGGCTCGTCTTGCCACCAATCTCAACGAAAAACAGTGTGTACAATCCCACCGCTGCTTTATTAAAGACTATATTAAAATAATGGAAGCCGATTTTAATAATAAAATCAAATTTATTAAAAATAGTGTGAACATGAAATTTTTATTGAGCTGCCGTATAGGACGCGATCTCGGTGAATGCTCGACTGTCGTCATCTTCCCTGGCCCCTCGACGTGGATACCAGATATCACGTTTGCTAGATCAGCATCAAGCCATATTTACGCTATCAGGCCGTGATGCCTCGTTGCCGTATTTTTAAATCGATAACACTATATTCCATCATTCTTACAATTTAACTTATATTGTGGTAAATGGTAAACATTGTTGTTCTGATTGACTAAATAACTGATTATGGTAATTTTACATAACGGTATCTGTTAAACTGAATATATAAGGTTTATTTATGTACAACTGCGACACGTATACCATGGTACACGCGCAACGAAGTTAATAGTAATATGTATTATCCTGATAACTTTTAATTATTATAGTTGATGTGACGATAGATACCTTATGTATATTGCGCTTATTTTTAATTAGTTGAAATTGTTTATTTTTTTTTTCCGTAATCATTTATTACGTCATACTGTTACATCTGATATGACCTAGTTCAATATTCGTGAGCATATATCAAGTTATTAATTGTTTCCAATTGAGCTCTTTTATCTGTTTTATATTTATATCATTTTGGTTATTGAAAGAAATATGACAACACGTTATCGTCTGACATAACGAACGCCAATAAATTTAAACCTGCACGAACGTGACCGTCTTTTATTTTGCTCTGGAATTTCTCAACCAGTCAACTGTAATTAGTAGTCGTCTAGACATTAAATCGCCCTTCTGTAGCGGATAATCGTCGATTTTGGATCACCCTTATGGATTCTTAAGACCGAGGATCTTCCTGTTTGGGTCTGCGGATTTGGATATTTCAAACTGGTGGCGCCCTGGTCAAGAGTAAGTAATTGACCCACTCTCACGCCGACGAGCAAGTCGGAGCACACATGTTGCGCTGGCCGCATTCTTAAGGGTAGGTATCATCTTATTATATCTCGCTAACACATTTAAAAGGGTTATACGCGCAACAAATTGTATAGAAAATATCTCTCAGACTATGAAAAAGTATAAATGAAAACAAAATTTTAAACTCAAAAATTAAAATGAAAACTGCTTGGAACATTCTACATTTGGAGACTGATAAAAAGAAGAAAAAACAATAATATCTCACTAAAAAATTAAACTGGTGAACTTGTTAAAGACCCAACTTTGATCGCAAATGAGTTCAGTAATAAATTTAATTTGAATCAAGCGCTTAATGTTCCAGGTGAGTTTTCACACACTATAAATTATCCATCATGGTTTTTGACCCCGGTTGACGACCTGGAGATGTTCAATATACTAATGCAGCTACCAAACAAGTTCTCTACTGGACTCGATGATGAAATTCTAACTTATGTTCTAAAATGTGTGTCTAGGTAGGTGTGCGGGCCTCTGGCGCATTATAATAGTATATTATGATATAAGTGTATATGAAGGCTTTTAAAGCACGCGCGACTTATTTCAAAACACGACGCGCAGCGGAGTGTTTTGTAAGTCGCAAGGGCTTTAAGAGCCTCTTATACACGTATATCATACGCTATTTTTTTATTACGAATGCATCATAATCTCAAAAATGTTTTAAATATTAAACTTAAAGGATATATTGACGAATATATTAATCTGTCACATTTGACATGATCAAATTTTTCTATAGCAACCTTTAAAAAAGTAGGTGCATCATAAACATCATTTTAAGCACGCTGCAGCGTGCGATAATCGTTGATTATGATGCATGCGTAACAAAATAGTATATTATGATATAAGTGTATAAGAGGGCCTTTAAAGCACGCGCGACATATTTCAAAACACGACGCGCAGCGGAGTGTTTTGTAAGTCGCAAGGGCTTTAAAGGCATCTTATACACGTATATCATACGCTATTTTTTATTACGAATGCATCATAATCTCAAAAATGTTTTAAATATTAAACTTAAGGGATATATTGACGAATATATTAATCTGTCACATTTGACATGATCAAATGTTTCTATAGCAACCTTTAAAAAAGTAGGCGCACCATAAACATCATTTTAAGCACGCTGCAGCGTGCAATAATCGTTGATTATGATGCATGCGTAATAAAAAATCCTTTACACAAATAGTGCACTATATAAAAATCGGCCTTTCCTATTGGTCGATCCGCATGGCCCTCCGCTCGCTTCGCTCGCTACGGGGGCTCAAGAAAACGAAACTAACCAGGTGCTAACCCAAACTAACCCAAGACATACTCAAAATCAAGAAAAAAACTGTTTAGAAAAAATAAAAAATTGTAACGGGGTTCGAACCTAGGCCGTCCAGGTGAGACCCAGCTGTATAAACCTCTACACCACGAGAGCTCTTGACAGAAATCGATAGCATCATGCAGACATAGCGTAAGACGAGATGGATCAACCAATAGGAGAGGTCGATTTTTACATAGTGCACTATTTGTGTAAAGGATCTTTAAATGCGCCTCTGGCACACATAATAAATAAATGTTTTGTTACAGGAGAATTCCCTGATAAACTTAAAAAAGCATTACTTGTCCCAGATTTTAAAAAGGGCGACATTCATGAACTTGAGAACTATCGTCCTGTTTCATTGTTGTCCTCTTTGTCGAAAGTCTTTGAGAGGGCAATCTACAGCAGATTGCTTGCCTTTTTAATGCGTAATAGGATTGTCTCCCCTCATCAGTATGGATTTCTGCCATGCAGGTCCACAGAATTGGCAATCTTCGAGGCACTGAGCCACATTTTTCAAGGGGTAGTCTCTGGTAGGAAGGTGGCGGGTTTGTATTTTGATCTGTCAAAGGCTTTCGACACAATTGATCATCAACTACTAATGAAATGAATATGAAGCTGAATATGTATGGAGTTAGAGGTGTCTGCGCGAACTGTATCATGGATGGGGACAAAGGTTCTACTCAGAGACTGTTGATGTGAAGCAGGGAGTGCCCCAAGGGTCTATCCTGGGACCTATATTATTTCTCTTGTATGCAAATGATCTTTCAAAGGAACCTATCCCCGGCTCAGTGTGCCAATATGCTGATGACACCTCTGTTGTGGTCTCAAGCGGGACAATGCAAAGGCTATCTGTGGTTTGCTCGCGTGCGGCGGAGCTTATGTCAGTGTGGAGTCAACATAACTTTTTAAGATTAAATGCAGATAAGACAGGGCTTCTGACTTTCAGCAAAACAGTGGACATGACAGTTACACTAAACCATAAGACAATACCTGTAACAGAATCTATAAAATTTCTGGGTGTTCATCTTGACCCTACACTGACATGGGACCTACACACCAGCATGCTTCAGTCTAGGCTTAACAGTGCATGTGCCCTTGTGCGTCGTCTGAGGGATGTTTTGAGCACTGAAAGCATAAATCTCTTCTATTTTGCATGCGTGCCATCCATCATTATATGGATATGGAATCATTTTTTGGGGCTCCTCAGCTGGAGCACATGATATTTTCAGGGCACAAAAGAGAATTGTGCGTTGTATTCTAAAGCTTAGACCCAGGACTTCTTGTAAAGGATATTTTTCCGATTTAAAATTCCTTACTATTCCTTCGCTATACTATTTGTCTCTTGTTACCTTTGTCAAAAAAAAATCCGCATTTGTTTCTGAGAAATCACCAACAGTATGGAACTGATCTGTCTGTTACCACTAGAGGCAGGTCCGACCTCAGTATCCCTAGACACAATTCTGCATTTTTTGAAAAGGGTCCTTACTTCATGGCAATCAAAGCCTGTCGTAAGCTTCCCGCAAATCTAAAAACATAGAAAACCTACATAGGTTTAAAAATGAGGTAATAGGATTCCTACTGGAGAAGTGTCTATACATGTTTAGTTTTGAATTTTGATTGTTGGTGATATGCAAACTTTCTTTGTACTGTTTTATTGGATTTACATTGTGTATCTCACTTTAAGGTTTATTTATTATTACCTTAATTTTTGTTTCAAAAATGTGTTTTAGATTTTGTGGGCCTTTTTTGGCAAACCATATTTTATGACGTTGCTATGTCATTGTAATATGATTGAGTCGGCAATAAAGGATATTATTATTATTATTATTATTATTATTATTATTATTATTATTATTATATTATTATTATTATTATTATTATTATTATTATTATATTATTATTATTATTATAGTCAGGATATTCCTACAATTCGAAGGTTTTTAGAAGATGGGAAATATTATCCGTATAAGGTATGCCTTGTTCAAGAGTTATTGGAAGACGAATATGATAGGTGTTTGGAAATTTTTGAGGAAAAGATGAGCCGGTGTGGTGTGACTACAACAATGACTTTCCACTGGATATTTTTTTTTGGGATGAGGCTACGTTTTATTTAAATAGGCACTAATAGGCACAATTATCGCTTTTGGTCTCACGAAAATCCACACTGGATATCAGTAGCACATAGGCAGCGTCCTCAAAAAATTAATGTATGGGCAGGTATTAACAAAAACAGAATTGTGGGTCCATTTTTTTTAAAGAAAACCTTTTACGGCCGGACGCTACCGCTACCTAGACTTCCTAATATTCGAACTGATACCTGGGCTAGATTTTTCCTCATAGAATATATCCAGATATACATGATGAAAGAATTTGGTTCCATGATGGCGCTCCTCCTCATTTTGATATTAATGTTCGCAGGTACTTAGATCAAATGTTTCCAAATGGTTGGATTGGAAGGCGCGGTACAATTGAATGGCCACCAAGATACACCTAGATTACTTTCATTGACGACAGTGTCGGAAATACTTTACGTAACATTCGAAAAAATGCTGAAAATGAATTTAAGCAAATCTTTAGCCAGGCAGTAAAAATATACGAAAAATATAATGTTGAGGTATCAGTTCCTCGAACTACCTCCAGACAAACGTATGATAATGCCTCTACTATGGCTGGAATTCGCTCAGGGGTTCAAAAGAGGATTAAACAATTAAATTCAATGTCGTCATTTGTGCCATGTTCAAATAATTCTTTAAATCTCTGCAGAGTACATTCTTTTTTTGAAACTCTGAAAAATGTTTATAATTTGTTTTCGACTTCAACCCAAGCATAGGTGGGATGTAATGATGAAGACAGTAGGAGTCTCCATTAAAGGACTTACTGAGCCTCGTTGGAGTGCCTATCAATCTACCATGATGCGGTAAAAGCAGTAAAGAGTAACTATTCGGTGGTGGTAGGCGTCATTCAGTTATTAACAGATCTAAAAGAAAATTTAGATACAAGACAATCTGCCCATATCTTCATGCCAGCAATTTGCGACCTTTCATTTTGGAGTATAATTTTAGAAGAACCCAGTCAAACACAAACGTACTTGCAAACTGCTGGTATGACATTCAGCAAATGTACTATAAATCTTAAAGCCCTTAAAGCTTTTTTACAGGAAGATAGAAATGAACATGTAGAAAAATCAATTAGGTATATGCCAAGGAAACGTGCGCAAATATGGATATTTCAGTTTTAAAAAGAATAAGAAGGAAAAAAATATGCCAGGGGAAGAAGTGCAAGATGCGGGTTTAACAAGTGAATAGGAACTTATACGAAGTATGTTGGAATGCTTGGATCGCTTTTATGCCGAAATTGATAAGAGTTTTGAAGCAATGGAAACAATACTCAACACTTTCAGTATCATCTAGCCTGATAGTTTGACGATCAAATCAAAAGCTGCGCCTTGTAGCCTCGCGCCAGCACTCGTGGAAATATATGACGAATTCAAAGATTCTAAAGAAAATATCGTCCCAAACAGCCAATGTACGTTCTATGTACGTTTGATGTACATATGTATAATATGTAACATATGTGTTATGTACATACATAAAAAGACGTAGTACATACATAAGATGTATTAGGTACGTACATTTTCCACAAAAATGTACATTCGATGTATGTACATATAGTACATCTGATGTATGTACAGGGTGGCTCGAATTCGTGTCTATGTATGGGGAACTCGAAAATCGTGAGAGATACAGTGTCGGTCAAATTAAGGCAAAATTGCGTATTTAGGTGCCTAACAATATGCCGTTTAGAAAGTTTTAAAATTCCGAGTATTTCCGGAGATATCCGGAAAAAACCGAAATTTTGAAAAATCGTTTTATTTTTTTCCTGTGCTTATGTACGGATTTCAAATTGAATTGCACTTTTGCATTGCCACTTTTTCCGCTCTATCCAATGATGTTATCCAGTTTGAAATCCGACGTTTCATCTTCAAGAGATCATCATCAACTTTCTTTTTTTAAATACGAACTTTAATTTTTTTTATCGTTTTTCAGATGGTATTGGCGTTATTAATATGAGTATGTATTTTTATTTTTTTTTTATTTCTTTTTTTTTATTTTTATTATTATTTTTTTAAATTTATATATTTTGCTTTGGCGTAATTTTAAATAATTTAAGGTAGGTACTTTTGAAATTTTTATATTCTTTAAAAACATTTTATTTTGGTTTTTGTATTAAGTGGAAAATTGGAGCCCGTATTAAAAATGAAAAATAGTAAAATTATTTTTTTCGAAAATATGACCATGAACTATTAGTCAAACAAGTTGCTTAAGATGCAATATTTTCAACTTTTAACCAATTAATTTTTTTTAATAGAGAACATAAACAATTTATATTCATACTGCGTGATACTATAGGTACTTTGATGGAAAAACACACCTATTGGAATTTTACTTATAAATAATAAAAAAAATAATAATTTATAGGCAAAATTCCAATAGGTGTGTTTTTCCATCAAAGTACCTATAGTATCACGTAGTATGATTATAAATTATTGTTCATGTTCTGTATTAAATAAATTTTTTAATTGGTTAAAAGTTGAAAATATTTTATCTTTGCACTAAGCAACTTGTTTGAGTAATAGTTCAAGCGTCATGGCCATATTCTCGTAAAAAATAATTTTACTATTTTTTATTTTTAATACGAGCTCCAATTTTCCACTTAATACAAAAAACAAAATAAAATATTTTTATAGAATATAAAAATTTGAAAAGCACCTACCTTAAATTATTTAAAATTACGCCAAAGCAAAATATTAAATTAAAAAAAAATAAAAATTTAAAAAAATAAAATAAAAAAAATAAAAACATATACTCATATTAATAACGCCAATATCATCTAAAAAACGATAAAAAAAATTAAAGTTCGTATTTAAAAATAGAAAGTTGATGGTGATCCCTTGAAAACGAAACGTCGGATTTCAAACTGGCTATCATCATTGGATAGAGCGGAGAAGGTGGCAATGCAAAAGTGCAATTCAATTTAAGATTCGTTTTTAAATAAGCCCAGGAAAAAAATAAAACGATTTTTCAAAATTTCGGTTTTTTCCGGATATCTCCGGAAATACTCGGAATTATGAACCTTTCTAAACGGCATATTGTTAGGCACCTAAATGCGCAATTTTGCCTTAATTCGATCGACACTGTATCTCTTACGGTTTTCGAGTTCCCCATACATAGACACGAAAACGAGCCACCCTGTACAGGGTTTTCCCGTATAATTGCGCACCCCTTTAAAATCTTTATTTTTATAGATAGAAAAAAATAGTTCATATGAAAGTTGCAGGATTTTTCATGAAGATTTTCATGGTTTAAGAAAGAAAAACAAACGATGATCGGAAAAATAACAAATCACTATCAACTTCGTTATTTTAACAAATTTTAAATTCAAATAACTTGCAACTCGTTTATCCAAACATAGATAAGTTATATATATTTGAAAAGAGGAAGATTAGCAGTCCTTGAATTTTCAATCATATACAGGGTGTTCTATTTAAAATAACGAAGTTGATAGTGATTTGTTAATTTTCCGATCATCATTTGTTTTCCTTTCTTACACCATGAAAATCTTCATGAAAAATCCTGCAACTTTCATATTAACTATTTTTTTCTATCTATAAAAGTAAAGATTTTAAAGGGGTGCGCAATTATACGGGAAAACCCTGTACATATAGTACATCTGATGTATGTACATAGAGTACATCTGATGTATGTACATATAGTATATCTGATGTATGTACATTTCTTACTGTTATGGATGTTATATGAACAATTCATTATATTTTTGCCAATAGCTGTCTCCGTAAACATTGCTATAGGGGTGTAATTCTTCCCCACCAGGGGGTTGAAGGCCGAGGTGGGAAATATGTTTTAAATGATTCCCCCTCAAAAACAAAATCGACGGGCCGACCGTTTCTCAATTTATTCTTCTACAAATAAAAAAACCGGGGTAGAAAGTTTTCGGTGGCTCACCATGTATAATTATAATTAAAACGTCTACTACAAAAGAAAAGCAAATATATATATTTAACATTTATATTATTTATTTTCATTATGGATCATCCTATCTTTGGCTCTCCTTAGCCAGATACTAATGGATTCCTCAGTTTTTTTTTGTCCGGAGACATGTTCACTTTTTCTGCAGCAGTAAAAACAACAAGGGGGTGTTTCAGAAATAAGTACCTTAAATTTTACCGTAGATAGATCTTAATGAAACATGAGAAAACGTTATATAAAACGTTTCTCTAAATTAAAAGATACAGAGTGTTAAATGCAGTTGCTCAAAACCACATTTTGTTTGATATTTCTAGAAATGTGTTACGTCTCTGGAATGACATGGTTTAATCAAATTAGGTTCCTGTGGTTAAAATATTGCAAGGCTATTTCACTTATTTCTAGAGATATCAAACAAAATGTGGTTTTGAGCAACTGCATTTAACACCCTGTATCTTTTAAACTGTGCGACAAAGGATTTTTTAGTAGTGACAATTTATCCCTGGACTTAAATCTGATTATTTTAAATTTTAGCATAGAGCAATAGGGAAAAACTCGTTATAAAATGGAATCTTACCGATTATAAGCTTGGCAAATGGTAAATTGCTAAATTGATGTTAGGTTCTCCTCCCCAGCCAACTATACTGGCTGGCTAATTAATTTGTAATTGCCATGCTAAGTATCCTTTTCACAAATTCATAAATATTGTTTCCACCTGTTTTCGATATTTCTGAAACCTAAAACAAATAAAACAATATATGGGAATCACAAGAAATAACAATGGAAGTAATAAACATAATTAACTTCATTTCACTCAGTTTTAGAAAAAAAATATAAACCTGCTTATTTTATTATAAAATAAATTCTTTTTTTTTATTCGAAGTACCTATAAATACAGAATAAACTTTGTTAAAAACAATATAAGCTTTAAAAAATTATTCACTTACGCATTTGGAAAAATTCGCTTCATTATTAACAAAATCATTCAAATCTGTAAATTCCTCCACTCTATTTATTGGTAAATCAAAACTGCAAAAAACAGACTGCTCACAATCATCTTCCAGTTGGTGAGGAACATTATGTCTAATTTGTTGCTCTAAGTCATTAATGCGTGTTCTTATTAAATGTTGTTGTCTTAGAATTTATTTTAGGAATTTTGTAACATGAGGGCAGCAACGATAAGAATTGTCATTTGAAGAGCTTCCCAATACAAAATCAAAGTTATTTTGTGCAACAGGCAGATGACTTTGTTCTGAAACAACCACATTTGGAGGCCCTAAAGAAAAGAAAACAATTTAATATTTATTAATGTTTTACAGATATGTATGAGTACTGAACAAATATCTTACCTTTAATATCTGATGATAGATTTCTAAGACTATTTGAAGAATCATTCTCTGCCGTCAAAGTACTATATGATGTTGCCTCAACGTTACTAAAACCTAAAAAATAACATGAAATAATTTACATGTTATATTAAATTAAATCAAAATAAAACACTTACAACTGGATATTCCACCTGAGGTTTTCTTAAGTTTCGGTGGTGGTTTCACATAAGCATTATTATTATCTGATATTTCCTCATCTGAAGAACTTAAATTTCTAATAGTCCTTTTTCTTTTATTGTTAATGCTCATCTCGTCTTCTGTGTTGAGGTCACTCGTATCCTCAGCCTTTCTTGATTTGGCTCGAGCCACTTCATAATTATCTGTAAAGGAAAAATGGCCTCTAAACAACATTTTCCAATGCAAGAATTATAGACCAATCAAATTGGGCAAAAGAAAAAAAAAATTGCTTTTTATTACCTTATAATTATTACGTAGTTTATAAACGTTTCCAATTAAAAAATTACCTACCATAAGTCGCATTCCTAAATACACAAATTTTGTGACTTGGCCAACATGTATTCAGTAAGCCTGTCTTAATAGCCTGTGTAATTTTATCGGCAGCTAAGGGTGGCCGATAACATTCATCCTGATTGAGTATCCAGCAACTTGGTACAACACTTACTGAGTCATCGTCAATAAATTTTACAACTGACCATGTCAGTTCACTTTCCCTGGTAACCATACTTTCTCAAAATTCTTAAAAATAAAGAACTAAGCAGTATATGTATTTTAGTAGTATGTCATATTATGACTTTGGTTAAATGAAGAGTCAGTGTTTTCAAATATTAACAAAACCAGAAGTTATAATATAAGAACATTGATATTAAAACATCTAATTTACGGCACTTTTTTGGAACACAAAAACTTTCTATTCTAGAACCCTCAACAAATTTAAGAAAACAATATAGGTATCTGTCAGTAGTTAAAACCTAAATACCTACTGATACAACAAACACTAGATATATGATGGTCCACTGTAGTGAATTCATCTCGAGAATAAAATTTGACAAATAAGTAAATAAGAAGAAAAAAAATGCTATCCATGTGACATAGTGGCATCTATATAAGAATTCCATCTCCTAACTTTATGGTATTTATCATGCCTAAATACTTCCTAAGATACAGAAAAAATAATAAGCTGTCCAAATATTTTATTTAATTAAGGCATCTTTATACGATAAATAATATAAGCAATAAACAAATAATTAAACATTATGTATTAACGGAAACAATACATTTGTCTCTATTTGATATTTTAAAGCATTTCCACAAGATCTGATTTACATTCCAGGATTTTATAGAACTGTCCTGGTTTACTATATAAACCCCTAATTCAGAAGATTCACAAGGTTCAGTATAGAAATTTTCCTTAATCAAAATCTCCGTACCAACTATAAATCTTTGATTGTTTGCCTGAATGATATTTTGTATAGAGATAATAGAGCCATTACTTAAAGCACAACAATTATTTGGTTCACTTGAGCCCAAACCAAAATATTTAAATTTTACCTTCATATATTGGTCGCAGGAAATTGGATCTTTTGAAAGAGGGCCATTGAAATGTGCTTTGTTAAAAATTGGAAAATTAATTGGAACTTTACTTTCACTTGAGACATCTTGCTCTTTTATTCTATTAACTCGCTGTTCAAGAGGTTTTTCTTGTTTCCATATATTTTTCTTTAAAGTTTGCATATAGTTTTGAAATGGAAAAGCACTAAATTTATCTAATGGTCCAAATCCCCTAACATCATTTGCTAAGTGCAATAAATTATGAATGTTATGGTAAGCATATTCTGCTCCATACAAATAAATAAATCTTTCTACAAAGTACTGCAATAAATTTTCAGCATAATCTATCTTATCTAAATGTGTTTCAGGTGATAAGATTCTGATGGAAACATGCAAAAAAAGGAAATGAATGTACTTATCTTTAGGTGAAACAGGCTTTAAAACTATGGGGCCAGTATATAATAAGAACTGTCGGAATTCAGTTGCCTTCCATCTTTTATATTCATTTAAATATCTAGACTTTCGGTTGAACTCATGTGGTACATTCGGAATTTGATTAATGAGTAAATCAGATACCCAAATCGTTAATAATTTTTTCACAACCCCTAAACAAACCAAATGCATATAGTCAAGAGGGAATGAGTTAATCATATTAACACCAGGAATATTTCCAATAACTGAAGTACCCATATGATGTTCTTCTTGCACTTTATTTCTAAACTCAAGATCCGTGCGAAGCTTTATATTACTTAATTGTGGAAAACATACTCCATTAATGAATAAACCTTCGGCATAGCATTTTGTACATGACATATAGCCTGAATGACCCTTCGCATATTTGATAAATTATTTTGCTGGTGCGTCACATGTAAATCCCCTGACTTTAATATTACATTGATATGATCCATAAAGAAAATGTTTGCTTAAATCTATAGCTTCATTAACAAAATCAGTTAAAAATAGATTTGCATCTTTTGGTTTTTCATTTCCGTGATATATCCCTATTATACCAACTTTTTTTGCCCCATAAAGACTACATAATATGGGATAAAATTGGCTACTAGAGCTTGACGATAGAGGTAAACCATCAACACTAATTAAAATATCAATAGATGAATTAAAAGATGACTGTATGGGAACACTTTTTAATAGTTTTTTTAAACATGACTCCAATCCAAAATGGTGATATTTACCAGGTTCAATAACTTTTAAAAATATATTACGAGGAGTACGTAGCAATGTTCTGGCATCATGTGGCAGTGTCGGAAAATTTGGTTTTAATAATTT
>MU196168.1:2960-13549 GCA_016904865.1 Pissodes strobi
ACAGAATGTTCCCCAGACCTAGTACTATCTTCTAGTACCATTGTTGTGTCCTTGCAAGCCGTCAGAGGGGTGATGTAAGTGTTAAAAGGATAAAAGTTGATATTTCGCCCGGAATGTACAAGGTTTTTAATTGTTTATCAAAAAATCAATCATAGTATATAAATTAAATTTATACAGAATGTTCGCCAGACCTAGTACTATCTTCTAGTACCTTTGTTGTATCCTTGCAAGCCGACAGAGGGGTGATGTAAGGGTTAAAGGAATAAAAGTTGATATTTCGCCCGGAATGTACAAGGTTTTTAATTGTTTATCAAAAAATCAATCATAGTATATAAATTAAATTTATACAGAGTGTTCCCCAGACCTAGTACTATCTTTTAGTATCATTGTTGTATCCTTGCAAGCCGTCAGAGGGGTGATGTAAGGGTTAAAAGAATAAAGGCACAATTTTCAAACAGCCCAAATACGATTGAAAAGTACTTCAAAAAAAGGTTTGGTAAATAAAGTCAAACAGAATATTTGCAAACCAGCAATGACAAAGAAACGAAGAGCACTTGACAAAATCTCATATTAAAGGAACAACTGTAACAAGTAACAAATAAATCACGCTTTGCACAAAAAGCCGACAAAGCATGGCTCCAATCAATAAATTATCTAAAATATGCAAGGCATCAAAAAATGTTTAATACAAACCATTTACGGTTTTTATATGTCTATAAGGCAGTTATTATCTCAATTGTACAGGGTTGGTTACAAAGTCGGCAAAAGCACAATATTTTTTTTAAATTAAAACATTGAAATAACAATTTTCATTATTTAAACCTCTATATCACCCCTTTTGACGGCTTGCAAGGATACGACGATGGTACTGAAAGACAGTACTAGGTCTGGGGAATATCCTGTATACATTTAATTTCTATGCTATGATTAGTTTTTTTTATAAACAATTAAAAATTTGTCCATTCCGGGCGAAATAGCAACTTTTATTCTTTTAACCCTTACATCACCCCTCTGATGGCTTGCAAGGACACAACAATGGTACTAAAAGATAGTACTAGGTCTGAGGAACATTCTGTATAAATTTAATTTATATACTGTGATTGGTTTTTTGATAAACAATTGAAAACCTTGTCCATGCCGGGCGAAATATCAACTTTTAATCTTTTAACCCTTACATCACCTCTCTGACGGCTTGCAAGGACACAACAATGGTACTAAAATATAGTACTAGGTCTGGGGAATATTCTGTATAAATTTAATTTATATACTATGATTAGTTTTTTTATAAACAATTAAAAACCTTGTCCATTCCGGGCGAAATATCAACTGGAACATAGCTCCGCCACAGAACTGGGAAAAATTGGAAGGTCAATATTTTCACTAGTAAAGTAACTGTAACTTATTTTCCCTAGGAAAACGAACAAGTGCATATTATTTGCCTTACTAATTGGTAAATAAGTACAGACTTTAAAGAAAATCGTTGGAGCTGTTTCCGAGAAAATCGATTTTGTTAATTTTTCTCAAGAGTAAAGGTACTACTTTGAAAAACGGGTTAGTACGTATTATTTGCCTACTAAATTGTAAACATATAGAAAATCTAATGAAAATCGTTAAGGCCGAAAATACTCTTCTTTATATAAACTATCCTTAATTGTAAGGTTAAAGAAAAAAATTATAAAACGTCTGGAGATATTGTTCCGAAACTCCTAAATAACCATTTGGTAGAAATCGGCCTAACGATTTCAGAGAAAAGTCGTTTGACGGACAGAGATACATATACAGGGACACAATTTTGTTTTTTCAGAATTTAATGTTTTTTGGTCAATATTTTCACTAGTAAAGTAACTTTAACTTATTTTCCCTAGGAAAACGAACAAGTGCATATTATTTGCCTTACTAATTGGTAAATAAGTACAGACTTTGAGGAAAATCGTTGGAGCTGTTTCCGAGAAAATCGATTCTGTTAATTTTTCTCAAGGTTAAAGGTACTACCTCGAAAAACGGGGTAGTACGTATTATTTGCCTACTAAATTGTAAACATATAGAAAATCTAATGAAAATCGTTAAGGCCGAAAATATTCTTCTTTATATAAACTATCCTTAATTGTAAGGTTAAAGAAAAAAATTATAAAACGTCTGGAGGTATTGTCCCGAAACTCCTAAATAACTATTTGGTAGAAATCGGCCTAACGATTTCGGAGAAAAGTCGTTTGACGGACAGAGATACATACACAGGGACACAATTTTGTTTTTTTAGAATTTAATGTTTTTTTGGATTCTAGGATCCCAATAATTAATCGAGATTGGCAAAACAAAGTCGCGAGCAGCACGTTACACATGATAGAAGAGAATACTTATTTTTCGAGCCTCAAATTATTTTATTTATTTGAGTAGGTTCTGATGCATTATAATACATTCTAAAAGATTTGGTTAATTTTGGTTAGTCGTCTAATCAACTTTCGGTTACTTTTACTTAGTCTCAACTTATTTTAGTAATTTTAACCGGTTCCGATACGTTATAATCAATTCTTAATAAATTTGGTTAGTTCGGGTTAGTTGTCCAATCAACTTTCGGTTAGTTTCACTTAGTCTCAACTCATTTCACTTATTTGAGCTGGTTACGATTACGTTACAATCAATTTTAATAGATCTGGTTAGCTTGGGTTAGGCGTCCAATCAATTTTCGCTTAGTTGCACTTAGTCTCAACTCATTTTACTTATTTGCCAGTTACGATATGTTAAAATCATTTTAATAGATTCGGTTAGTTTGGGTTAGTTTCAACTTATTTTACTTATGTGAGCCGGTTCCGATACGTTATAATGAATTTTAATAGATTTGGTTAGTTTGGGTTAGTCGTTTAATCCACTTTTGGGTAGTTTCACTTAGTATCAACCTATTTTACTTATTTGAGCCGGTTCCGATACGTTATAATCAATTTTAATAGATTTGGTTAGTTTGGGTTAGTCGTCCAATCAACTTTCGGTTAGTTTCACTTATTCTCAACTAAAGTTCAGCACTGTATAAAAATGGTTCAGCTACCCCGCTTTCCGTACTATTTTCGTAATAAGATGGATAATATTAAATCAGTCAAAATGCAGTAAGCACGCTCATGGAATTATGGCTTTGACGTGGAGAAGGTCACCCAGCGCTTTTAGTCAATATACATGGTGACAGTTGAGAGTTTGGATTTTGGTTATGTATTATTCTTGTGGTAATACCTTGGTTGGGGTCACCTTCGACCCTAAATTAAGCTGGAATCTTCACTTAGAACGAAGACTAAATAAGACGAAACACAGAGTCCTAATGGCTGCTATAACAAGACCCAAGATTGCCTATGGAGCCGTACTTTGGTGGCCCAGGAGTCAACAGTGCAAGTCAGCAGTGCTTAAGCTCAGTCAGCTATAGAGAACTGGCTTCTTAACCATAACGGGAGCTATGTATTGACCTCGGTTTTTAATGGAGAAAGTTGAAACTTGGGGCGACAGAAACTTGGTCCGGTTCAATGCAGCAAAGGCCCAAGCAGCCACGTTTACCAAGAGGGCTAATACGGCGGGCCATGACATTAATATGGTAGGATCGACCATTCCTTCATCCTCGTCAATCGGACTGCTGGGTGTCTCGGTCAACAGCAATATATCCTGGGATGACCACGTTGCTAACATCGCAAAATCAGCCTCCCAGAAGCTTGGTGCACTATTTCTGTATACACCGCTGCAGTTGCTCTTGTTCTACAAAGTACAAATAAGACCGAATGTTGCTCAGACATCTGGGGTGCCGCACGAAAGCACACCCTAAAGCTGCTGGATTCCATTTAGAAGAGAGCTGTGCATCTCATCGGCGACCCGGAGTTGACCCGGACCCGGAATCTGGACAGTCTGGAACACCGCAGATATGTGATCGCGATGTCCGTGTTATACAGATACTTTCACGGCAGATGTTCCCAGGATTTAGCCCACCTCATTCCTCCCCTGGCAACGCCTCTCAGACAGTCACGACAGACCGCAAGAGCGCACCAGCTCGTCGTACAACTGGAAAAACCTAGAATATCGCTTTACAAGAACTCCTTGGTCTGGCGCACTGCATCACTGTGGGACTCACTACCAGGACATTTGTTTCCCCCTAATTACAACCTTCAACTATTCGCGAACCGTGTCAATCAACATCTTCGTGCACACACACCGCTCGTAGGACCTCCCTTTAGTGTGTGTGCCACTGCCATAAAAATATATATTTCTTAAATTATAGTCTTCCTTTTGGTAGGAAAGGATTCTCCGTACCACGATTTCGTATTTATATAATGCGTATTAATGAAAAAAGTGCCTCAAATTTTAATATTTGTCATAAAGTTGTATTCTTTAGAAAGTATTAATTAAGGCGATCGTGTAGTGTAATTTACTTCTATTACCAGTTTTGTTGAGTTACGAATTTTTTTAAATTATTTAGCACATTGAAAGGAAACCCTGCAAAAACGTTACTAAAAGCTAACCTTAAAAAGGGAGCTCAGCTGATACATAATATTAATTTTAAACTGTTTTGGTTAGTATATATATTTGCGACTAAAAGTTAATGATACATGCAAATTATTTCATTAACTAGTTAAAATATACTTAGAAGGCATCTATATCTAACTAAGTTGGAAGCGCATTCTACACAATACCTTTACGCTTGAAAATATATTCCAATTAAGCAAGGATCATTTTCTTACATCTCCTTGGTAACGAGTGCCGAGTGGGTCACAATTGCTAAGCATGTACAGCAGAATCCCTGAAATGTATGCAAATGAGATACATCAGTTTATGTTAATTTGCAACATTCAGATCTTATTAGAGACAACATGGAATAAAACATGATAAACTTTAAACAAGCTATGCTTTACAATTTTATCTTTGCTCCGAAAATAAATTCGAGGCGCCTTGCTATTTTATTGCCATACCATGAACACTTTTGTCTTAATTTTCATTTCGAAGCAAGATGTGACTTCCCAACCGAATCAACGTTTTATCTCATTGCGAAACGTTTCTTATTGGGTTTCCACATCATCGATCTACGAGGAAGCTCATTAGTAGTCCAAAGATTTCAATATTAGCATATATTTCCACTCTTATTATCCTTGACAAGCCAAAGTATACGAAAATAGAATTTCTGCTCGAGGCCACCGATGGAGATCGGTGGTCGAGGCCGACTAGCGTCAACAATTATTTAGCTACCAGGGAAGTAAATAGTTTTCATGCTATAATACAGAGTTTCGTAATAAGCAAATCCAAAATAGAATAAAAGATGTCTGAAATTTAAAATATAACAAATTACGATGTGCAATGGCGCATTCTTCCAGGCATCGCCGACCCACTGCATCTTCTGCTAGGGCAAGTCTATTCGTCTAACTTGCAGTATCTGCAATTAGCTTTCTTCCAATAATCTCCAAAATTATGGAACGTGTAGTCAATCAGCAAACTCAAATACCTTGAGACCAGCAGAATAATAGGGAACTTAAACAATTTTTTTCTAATTCTTTAATATATTTGCCTACCTATAGAAACGGCACACACCAAATATCATCCCACAAAATACAATATTTAATTTGCAATAAACAATTAAAGTTCGTTTCCTGCTTTGCCATCCGTCAAGCGCGACGACAAACGAGCTACTTAACGTAACAACCGGTCCCAGCCAAGGACGGCGCGTTACAAATATAATTGAATTAATTACTTATATTTATTATACAAAAGTAAAAAATTAGTTTTTTTGTGAACTGTGGTTCTTTTAATAGTTTAAAATTATGTTTGTGAGTAATATTTTTCAAATTTAATTTTTATGCAAGTTCCCCATTATCGAAAACCATTACGGCCTCTTTTAGTGTGTGTGCTAGTGCCATAAAAAAACTATAAATAGCAATGCGCGATTTCAAGTTTTAAGGCGGTTTCAGTTTAAATTCAGAATCAAGCTAGTGTCGGATTAATTTTTTCTCTGCGCAATTGCAATATCCGTTCGTGAACATTGTGCTTTTTTATCTCTTAGCAAGGAGGTCAGAGGATTCAACTTTTATTCTGAAATAAAACCACCAATTGATAATCCCCAAATTGCCATCCCATTAGATGGCACCAATTTAAAATTTAAAATATTAACGGTCGCAAATATATTTTCCTAACTTTTGCGACGTGGCAACGTTGCCTACTACTTCCTTGTTGAAATGCAGTCCGCCAATTGTGATTTGCCGTTTGATGCGAATAGGTGCTTTTGAAAAGTTGTCAGCACTCTCCCGTCATTTTTGAGGTTAACTGTTAAACCTCTTAAGAAGGTAAGCCACATTTTTTACCTGGAATTAGGATATTTTTGTTAATCTAAGTATGCTGAATATATGATATTACATACATAGGCTGACTGAGTTTATCCCACTACTTAACATTTCTTCTGACCAATAGATGACATAGGGTGCCATCTATTGGTACTCAAGTATGTCAAGTATTGAGTCTTGGTGGCATGATATTTATAATTTAATAACCCTTTTTTTGCACTTAGGTGGCTAAAAAGCCAAGGAAAATTTTGAGGTACACCTCAGAAATCATTCTTAAGGAAATCGAAGACGTAAAAAGAAAAGGCAATACCCTTAAGGCCATGGCAAAGATATTTGAATTACCATGGATAATCCTGCTTTATAAGTACCTATAGCAGTAAAATCCCAGTGGGAAAAAATGGGACCAAAAAGCCTTTTATTTACAACCATGTATGACATGTTGACATTTCAAACTTTTTAAAAGTATGAAAGAACCATATTCCTAGCTTTAACATTTATCCAGGCGGAAAGTGACATTTACTCGGGAGGAAAGTAATCACATTCGACCCAGGTAAATGTCACTTTCCACCCAAGTAAATAACAACATTCTTTGATTAACGAAATGTGTGTTTAAATAATTTTAGTCGATTAGTTTTTTTCTTATTGTAGATTAAAACATTCTCAACAAATTTTTATTTATAAAAAGTATTGCAAATTATTTTGTTAGGTACGTTAATTGTAACATTCGATTGATTATATGTTGCGACGGAAATTGTCAGCCCATGCTGAACATCTTGGGCAGAAATGGTAACGTTTTTACTACTGGAGTTTGGAATTTCGCCAGATATCCTTGTGGCAATTTTAACCTGAGAATCTGTAGACTTGTCGATGTACCCTTCCACCACGGTGGAAGAGTTCCACTCCCTAATCTCTTCAGCTGAAGAATGTCGCCACCGCAATTTACCAATAGTGTGGCTGCCGTTCTTCGGACGCAGTGCCCCGTGTATGTTTTGCAATGCGTGAGCTTTAGAAACACTGCAATTTTTTTGGGAAATTGACTTATCCAATTGTGGCCAAATGACTCGCGAGTGATTTTGCCAAATCTCAAGAAAGAAGTTTTCATTTAAAACGTCTCCACGAAGGGCAACATATTTTTTAATTAACATTACCCATTCTTCATTATTCACCATGAATACTCTTGACTGGTAGGTTTTTGATGTTGGAGTTTCGAAATGAACCCTATTTTCTACAATATTAACATCAGTCACTTTCATTTTATACAGTTCGTCACTTCGACATGCACCTGATACACCAATTATGAGTGCAACCTTGATAGGTATAGTCATAGCCTAAATAGTTTTCTTTACGCTATGGTATAGTCAAAAGGGATCTTGACGTGCGGGTCCAAAGGTCACAATTTTCAGTAAAAACTTCATTCGTGGTAGATTTTGCGTGTAAAATGTGTCAAAGGAATGACATTTAATGAAAAATGTGACCTTTGGACTCGCACGATAAGACCGCTTTTGACTATAGCATATCGTCGGGTGCATTTTTCAAAAATGCTGCAATGTCCTTACTGGAAAAGGTGCTTGACTTTTTGGATTTATATCCTAGATTTTGTTGTTTTAAAAAGGTCAATAACTTCGAAAATTTGGAGATATCCACTTTATCTTTAATACTTAAGGTATTACGCAACATTGAGTAAATGGACCAAAGGGTCGACGGCATTTTGGTTTTGGCAATTTCACTAAAATATGCCAACACAACAGTTTGGGAAATAGCTTTCTTGATACCTTTTTGCGAGCAACAACTCTTAAAAACATCATAAACTTTATCGTACCTTGCACGGCTCTTCTGAGGTAACAGATCTTCTTCCAAACTTTCTACGGCTTCTCTCAATTCAGGAGGAGTACAAATTATTTCTTCTGAATCGCTCATTTCATTCGATAACACTTTTTTGATGACAATCTATCAAAAATGCAACTAATTTAAATTTGTCAAATTGTCAACTTGGCGTTTTTTTATTTGTGGATGGTGGCGAAGCTTGTGTTTATACAGGGGTCTTACTTTGTTAATTTATTCCATAGTTATATTTGCCACAAAAAAGTAATTTGTATTTAATAGGCACGGTTGTAAATAAAATAGTATACAAACCTCAGTAAAAAGTTTCATTCTTGTCTCGAGAAATGGTTCTCCAAACCATTTTTTCTCTCGACAAGAATGAAACACTTTCCACCTCGGTGCTATTTACGGCTGAACAAGAATATAGTCTTGTTGAGTGGGCCATATCAATGTCCAAGGCTGGATTCCCTATAGCAAAATATACTTTGATGGGGATCGTAGCTAAGCTAGCGGCTAAGCTTGGTTTGGAAAAACCACCAGGGGAAAAGTGGTACAAATTGTTTTAGGCTCTCTAGAAATAAAATTGGATAGAAACTCGTTCCCAGACGAAAGTAAAGGTGGCTAACATAGCTCAGTGGTTTCAAAAAGTACATACATGCTTAGCAGGAAAAAAATTACTCGAAGTTTTAAATGATGGTTCCAGTGTATTAAAATAAAACTCTTCACCATCCAAGAGGAGAAAAGGTCTTAGCGGAGAAAGTATGTAGGTCGGTTTATTTGGCAGGTGCAAATGACGAAAAAGAAAACGTTACGTTTTTAATGACTGTAAATTCCAAAGGGAAAATAGTTCCATAATGGAAATATATCGTTACAAACGGATAATTTAGCAAATTGTAGAGTTAATGTCAGCAGACTGGGCAATTCATAGGTCTGAAAATAGGCGGATGATGCGAGAACTGTTTTACGAGTGCATGGCCAATATTTTCGATCGAAAACATTGATCTCCTGTGTTATTTTTATTGACGGCCATTCATTCTATATCTTTTCTACGTGTCGGATTTCTGTGCCACAAAACGGTATTGAACTGATTATTTGTACCCTAATTCTACGCACCTCTTTAGGTGATTTATACAAGATGCTTAGCTGAAAGATATATTATTTGAAGTATTCACTTCACTGTTCTCAGCATTATGATTATTATTTACACAAGTTAGCATGTAGGAGTAAATTATACTGAGATTATCCACATCTTTTATTTTATTGATGCTGTTATTGTCTAGATGGATTTCCACCATTTCCAGGAACTGTCTTTTTGTGGAGTTACTCTCAGTACCAAGTACTTCTACATTTGTATAATCTATGCCATGGTTAGTTTCAATTAGGTACATTTTTTTTATGGCAGTGGCACACACACTAAAGAGAGATCCTATGGCGCTCGACGAGCGGTGTCTGTGCGAAGATGTTGATTGACACGGTTCTTGAATATTTGTAGGTTGTAATTAGTGGGAAACAGATGTCCTGGAAGTGAGTTCCAGAGTGATGCAGTGCGCCAGACAAAGGAGTTCTGGTAAAGCGATGTTCTAGGTGTTTCTAGTTGTACGACGAACTGGTGCGCTCTTGCCGTCTGTCGGGACTGTCTGACAGGAGTTGCCAGGGGCGGGATTATGCGGGCCAAATCCTGGGAGCATCTGCCGTGAAAGTATCTGTAAAACAGAGACATCTCGGCCACATGTCGGCGATGTTCCAGACTATCCAGATTCCGGGTCAACTCCGGATCGCCGACGAGACGCACAGCCCTCTTCTGAATGGAATCCAGCAGCTTTGGGGTATGCTTTGGTGCGGCACCCCAGATATGTGAGCAATATTCTAAGCACGGTCTTATTTGCGCTTTGTACAGCAAGAGCAACTGCTGCGGTGTATAGAGTTTTTTGTTGCGAAATAGCGCACCAAGCTTCTGAGAGGCTGATTTTGCGATGTTAGCAACATGGTCATGCCATGACATATTGCTGTTGACCGAAACACCCAGCAGCCCAATTGACGAGGATGAAGGAATGGTCGATCCTGCCATAATGATGTCAGGGCCCGCTGTATTGGCCCTCTTAGTAAACGTTGCTGCTTGGGTCTTTGCTGCATTGAACTGGACCGAAAATTTCGGTCGCCCCAAGTTTGAACTTTCTCCAGGTCTTGATTAATTGCTGTAATCTGCTCCTGTCTGCGGTGATGAGTCTCAGTCGCTGGTAAGGGTTTTTCTGATCTAAAGTGGGAGACAAGGGTACTGTCATCTGCAAAACCGTAAACAGGATTATTCGTTTCGACCAGCAGGTCATTAATATAGATGAGGAACAGAGTTGGTGAAAGTATTGCGCCCTGAGGCACGCCCGCGTTGATGGTGAATGTGTCCGAGATGTGTCCATCGACTGCAACGTGTAGGGATCGGTTCTTAAGGAAACTGGCCAGCCAGCTGCAGAGAGAGGC